>APFE030467170.1:202146-228676 GCA_000404065.3 Pinus taeda | reverse complement strand
ACTCAAGGAGAAATAAGGATCTTTGTTGATTTGAGAAAGTTGAATGATGCATGCTTACATGATCCCTTCCCTACCCCTTTCATAGATGAAGTACTAGATAATGTAGGAGGTCAGGAAGCTTAGTCATTTACATGTGGATTTTTAGGTTATCATCAAATTAGGATTGCACCTGAAGATTGCCATAAGACTACATTTGCTATAGAATGAGGCTCATACCAATACAGAGTAATGCCTTTTGGATTAAAGAATGATCCTGCTATATTTTCTAGAGTGGTGGTTGCAAATTTTAAGGAATATATCCATAAGTTTATGGAAGTATATTTTGATGACTAGATAGTATTTGGATTGTTAAGCAAACATGTTGGAAGTTTAAGACTTATGCTTGACACATGCAAACAATATCAGATCTCTTTGAACCTAAAGAAGTGCATATTTTGTGTACCTTTTGGCTTATTATTGGGACATACTGTTTGTAAGAAAGGATTAATGGTGGACCCTACTAAGATTTCTATCATTGTGAACTTGCCTCCACCTAAGACAGTAAGACAACTTTTCACTACATTGGGACATACATTGTATTATAGGAAATTCATCAAGGGGTATGCTTAGATTGTTGCTCATATGGAGAAATTATTGAAGAAGGAAGTAACTTTTTAGTGGGATGAAGAATGTCAAAAGAGCCTCAGCATATTGAAAGAAAAGATGGTAGCTGCACTTATATTAGTGTACCCTGATTGGAAAAAGGAATTCCATGTCCATGTGGATGCCTCTTATATAGCTTTCGGAGTAGTATTGGCACAACCTGGTGCAGGAGAAATTGATCACCCTATATATTTTGCAAGTAGAAATTCATCTAAGGCATAAAAGAATCATACCACTACAGAAAGGGAAGGACTGGCCATGGTGTATGATTTTTATAAATTTAGACGCTATTTTCTAGGATCACACTTTAAAATGTTTATGATTCATTTTGCACTAAAGTATTTGGTTAATAAACCTTTCTTAGGAGGAATTATTTGCAGATGGTTACTATTATTTATGGAGTATGATTTTGAGATCATTGTTAAACTAGGAAGGTTGAATGTAGGACTTGACCATCTGTCAAGGTTGGAAACAGGGGAAGAATCAACCAACATAGAGGATAATCTACCTAATGCATGGTTATTTGCAATCAGGGTTGTAGATGACCATTTTGTAGATATCATTCAGTTTTTTACCACAGGGATGGCTCCTTCAAAGTATACTACGCAGCAAAAGAAGGAATTATTGGTTAAGACAAGTGACTTTTCATTAATAGCAGGACAATTATATAAGATGGGACCTGATGAGATACTATGTAGATATGTTCCTGAACATGAAAGACATATGATTCTAGTAGAAGATCATGGTGGCATAGCTAGTGGACACTATGCAGGAAAAGCTATTGCGCAGAAGATTTTGATAGCATGTTTGTGGTGTCCTACACTACATAAAGATGCAAAGGAATATTTCAAATCATGTGATATGTGTCAAAGAATAGGGAATCCTTCAAGAATATATGAGATGCCACTGGTACCATAAGTTATATTGTAGGATTTTGATAAATGGGCTATTGATTTTGTTGGACATATCAACCCACCTAGAAAGAGGACTGGTGCGAGTTACATAATCACAACAATTGATTACTTGACAAGATGGGCCGAAGCACAACCAGTAAGGGACTGCAACTCAGAGACTACTTCGAAGTTTATTTTTTAATACATATTTTCTAGATTTTGATGTCCAAAGATTTTGATGAGTGACCAAGGTTCCCACTTCTTGAATAAAACTATTGAAGCATTGACTGAGGAATTCCAAGTTTATCATCAGAAGAGTACCCCTTATCATCCTTGAGCCAATGGAACAATGGAATAATCTAACAAGATTTTGGAGAATGCACTTGCAAAGGTATGCAATGTGAATAGAGATGACTAGGATCTCATAATTCTAGCAGTTTTATGGGCTTACAGGACCACATGTAAGAAGTTGACAGGTCAAACACCCTTCATATTATTTTATGGAAAAGAAGTTATGATGCCCATGGAATACATTATGCCTAGCTTGAGGATTGCAGCTTTAAAAAATATGGCAGGCCCTAACGTAATGGAGGAAAGAATGTCGCAGTTGATTGGTTTGGAAGAAGGCATATTTATAGTAGGATTCCATCAATAGGTACAAAAATCAAGAGAAAATACTGGCATGATAGAAATATTAAGCAGAAGAAGTTTTAAGTAAGAGACCTTGCTCTCCTCTATGACAATAAGTTTGTAAAATTTCCAGGAAAATTCAAGATGCATTGGTTGGGCCTCTATGTAATCAAGCATGTTACTGATGGAGTCACAATTCAATTAGCTAAGTAAAAAGGAGAATTGATTCAGGGAAGAGTAAATAGCAGTAGGTTGAAGTTGTACAAAAACAACCCTGTCCCTATAACCTCACTATAAGAAACAAATAAGAAGAGTCTTAGTGCCACCTACAGTTGAAAGTGGGCACTGGACTATAAACTATGCTGCAGAAATAGCTTCGACGCAGGATGTTACTTTTCTATAGTCCGAAGCCTGTCGGAGTTCGTAGGAGTCAAGATGTAAGAAGGGATATTCACTACAATATGGATGTCTCAAAGTTCGTTGGAAAATAGAAATATGACCATTAAAAGGGAAAAATACGTGAAAAGTTTCATTTATGAGGACATATTAGCAATATTTAAGGATAGATATGCAATTAATGAACACAATTTGAACGCAATATGGAAAAAATCTAAGCTAATGATGAGGTTAGAAACTCGAAATCGTTATAAAAATCCCCCCCCCCCCCCTGGTGCCCAGATCGAACACTTTGTTGAATTAAGAATTCAAGTCTTGAGAGTGTGAAGAAATTGTAGAATTTTAGCTATCATATGTTGTATAAGCATTCTTGGGAAGAATTTGTGCATATATTCAATGAGAGAAGCTTAGAAGGAGTCATGGAAGCAACCACTGCAACAACCGTTGATATGCTCACAACATTATCTAAGATGCCCGCAGTAGAATCAACCCCAGCAGCATCAACAAAAAAACAACAAAGGTATCCGAGGAAGAAACCAACCAAGGAAGAAACAATAAAAAAGAAACAGGATAAGAAACCTATCAAGCTTCAACCACAACCTGAGCAAGCCAAAGACAACGAAGAAGGAGTGGAGGAGGTGCATATGGAAATAGGTGGTGAAGTATTTTCATCGCCTCTACCACCATAATTCCACCAAGGAAACTGAATGCTAAACCAATCAAAGACTCGAAGGATGTGAAGTATGGAATCTTTACACCCTTATTTTCGAAAGCGGTACCATATACGGGAGAAGTTTTAGGAAAAATTCGGTCGCTGAAATTCCTAAATTATGACTTTAACGATAAGAAGAAGTATCCTCAGTTTGAACCAGGCTGATATTTGAAATAGGTGCACTACCCAGACAATAAAGTAACAAGGCTGGAACCATAGCAGTGGTAAAATGGGTTGGCGCAATTAGGATTATTGAATATGTTAAATGTTTTTCACTTTGATAGAAGTCCGGGGAACACAGCGTGTGTGCGATAGCTGTTCGTGCTAGTGCATGACGGAGGATTATGGATGGGAAATAATATTCCTATAGAACCAACGTTGATCTGGAGGATCATGAGACTACCATACCAAGTGTGGAACCCTGCATAATATTTTTTCGAAAATGATCAGGACCATGCCATAGCGGATAGTATGAATAAGAAGTTTGGGCTAGAAAAAGGAAAGAGGGGATATGACTGATGGGCCTCTAAATTAGACATAAATTAAGGCCCATGCCTCTAAATTAAAACATAAATTAAGGCCTATGACCATCCTTCAGCACATTAAACCTTTCTTTCTCCATTAGATAATTTATTTTTAACTTTAATATATTCATTAAGAAAGTTTATGAATAATTGCATATTTGTGCCTAATATTATTTATTTTTGTGGAATATTATGAGAATATTGGGCAAATTATGAAGATTTGGAGGAGGAGATAATTCAGGGACTTGTTCCCTACTACAGGGGGATCAATAATAAATAATAAATCAACAATATACTATGGAATTATGGCACAACTTGTGGAACTCCAATGATTGACAAAATCTAGGAATGTGTTCCATTAATCAAGGGACCAAATCCAGTAATCTAGGGATTTTGGTGGGGACAGCTTCCTCCATTCATGGAGAATGATTCCTAAACATTATGTATAAGTACCAAGTCGAATTTTCCTCTAGGGATAGATTTTCATTAGTGTCCTTGTGGAGAGAATTCGTATTTCTGCAACTCCATTGTATTTTCTCACAGGGATGTAATCGTATTAATGCAATAATCAAGATTCGTTTCATGTTCAGCTTCTAAATCTTGTTCTCCTCCATCGGTCTTTGAGTTTCCTTGGGCTTGGCCATCCCAGGAACCTCAGATCCCTTTTGTATCATTTTCTTTCCTTCTTTTCACTGCTTATTCACATGCATCTCTAGTTTTTATTTCTTTCTATTTCTGCATTTAGAATTAATGATTTCTTGTTGTAGGATTGAGTTATATGGTTGATCTAAGTTATTTTTTAGCATCACAAACATTATTTCATTCTTGGAAAAGCTTTGGAAGTTCATAGTAATCATTGAGCTGCTTGGATTAGTCTTGTTATTCTCAAATCTAGATTGTTGGACCTCCTTTTCAGCAAAGAACAATAAATTTCTGCTATTTTTTAGAGCATGCTAACGAGCTTCAATCGATTTGATTCCACTTGCATTAGATCAAAAGAAAAATCTAGTTCATCACAAAAATTACTCCACTTCATTTTCACTTGATTTGGTTAGGCATTTTTTAGATTTACTAGCTCACTAGTTCTCTCTAGATTTTCGACTTGTAATTTTTATTTTTTATTTATTTATTTTTTTTGCATGGGTTAATAGAGGTATTTTTGAATGATTCCACTTGTAATAGGGACCTAATACATCCTAGTTAATAAAAAAAGTTGTCCCATCCAATTTTTATTTGATTTTCTTATTCATTAAACTCTCACCAATTTCATCATTTCACAAGGAAACTTCTCCAAGATTTTTGAGCAAATCCATCCATCTCCCAACTTTGGTTTTGAGTTCTAAAGTGGTCCTAGGAACTCCCTTGCCTCATTCCATCCACCAACCACCTTCCCTAAGCTTTCCATAACCTTCAACATCCATCTTTTTGCTCTCGGCTGTATCTTGTAGGTTTTTAAGGGATCCTGTAGGTTTTCCTATAGTGGCCTATTTTGAGGCTGAATTGAGGGAAAACCTCTAGGAGGTCACACAAGGTCACCTAAGGGTCTCCCAAGCCTTCCAACCATCTACCATCATCTCCAAGCCACCTACCACATCACAAAAAAAGATTATCTTTCACACTTGTTTTTCCATAAAAAGAATAAAAAGAAAAAAACAGATTTATTTCAATCCTTTACATGCACAATAGTGATGTTTGATGTTTTGAATCTACATGCTTAGGATAGTAGGATTGCATACATGTTAACTTAGCATTCTTTTGAAGCAAAGCCTCTTAGCAGTTAGTTAGAAAATGGTGTGTTTTATCATTTGATTTTAGTCTCTTTACTAATACTTTATTTCTTACAATAGGTTAAGGTTCCATTTCAAACATTTCATTTTCTACAATTAGTTTAGAATTTGACTTCAGTGCATGCACTCCATTACATCATGACAACAAAGGAATGACACATTGTGTGCTGCACATATAGTGCCGATAGCTCTTAAGTTTGTACGAACCCCGGGTTGATAATTAAAGTCGGTAGCCTTGGGAGTTGCAGCATTCTTGTTGCAATACCGAGGCTCATCACTTTTTGGCATCGTTGTCGGGTAGGTGTCAAAGTATGCATTGTTTTCTTTCCTAGTTGATTTATTTCTTTTTACTTTTTTTAAAAACAAAGAAAAAATAGTTGCATTAGGCATATTTCATTTCAAAAATAGGAAAGTGCATTGCATTAGTGTTTTCATTCAATCATAAAAACAAAAAATCTCCAACACCAACCCACCCCCCCATTTGATCACGTGGTGCAGTAAGAGCCACATCACCATCCACTTTTAAAAATAAAAGAAGAAGGATATAGCAAAGAATGTAGAAGAAATGGATGGATATGATGACAATCAGGAAGATCTTCTTGGATTTCCCATTCAAAATACTGGTATCAATGTGCACATGAAGAACATCCCTCCATCTTTTCTTCCAAAATTTCATGGTCTAAAGTCAGAGGTCCCAAAAACCTTTCTCTTTGAATTTGAGATTGTTTGTATATCTTATGATTACTTATTAAAAACTCAAAAACTGAGATTGTTTCCGGCAACATTGAAGGATAAAGCTCTTAAATGGTTCATGAGTTTAGGGACTAATTCAATAAGATCATGGAATGATATGCAAAAAATATTTCTAGAAAAATATAAAGATCATGATCTTAAGGGAGAAATCTTTAGAATGAATTAAAGAGAAGATGAGAGTCTAGAGGATCTAATAGATAGGTTCATGTATAATGTTAAGAGGGCAAAACTACATCATTTAGGATCCAACACACTAAAAACCCTCTTACTTAGAGCAATTAGGGATGAATGAATTGATCCCCTTAATCTCATGAGTAGAGGTGATGTATATCAATTATCATTTGAGGAAATTTGTGAACATGCAAACACATATCAAAAAGAAAAGCAAGAGTAGGTAAATAAGCATCAAGATCGGTAAGTCAAGCTAAACTGGGAAATTTGTTTGATGATTTTAAAACAGAAATTCTTAGAAATCTAACAAAACAAGTGGAAATGTTAAGAATGCAAGATGAAGTAAAAAAAAATGTTTGTATTTGTGTTGCAGAATCACATGATGTTAAACATTGTCCATCATTACCAAGGTTGAAGGAATTTTACCAATAGGACAATGGAGCAATTCAATTGCCAATGCAGTTATGTTATGTAGCTCTAAGAGGACCATGGGAGCCTATTCAGCCTGATATGATAAAAGAGCCTAATTCACAATTTCAAGGTTATGCATATACACCTCAAAGTAATTGTAATACACCTTTTCCTTGGCAACATTGGCCATCTCAACCCTAATCTTGGCAACAAGGTTGGCAAGGAACTTATGGGATCCATCCAAAATATCCTCAGTATTTTCCTCAATATCATCCATACCAAACTCCATTTTATCCCTACCATTCACCTCTACCACAACCACAACCCCATCCACATTCATCTGAAATATACACTCCCACTCAGCTACCTGTACCACCATTTCCAAACCCACACATTGAAGTAACTCATCCCACTTACAATGCTAAGGTACAACACTTCCAAAAATCTCCTCTTGAGATCAATGGTATTCACCATGGCTCATGGAAAGCATTGCAGAAAAGAGATTATTTTGATATCATTGAAGGACCACATCCAGAAAAAGAAGATTTGAAAGAGAAGATCAAAGAATCATGGGATGCACTTGATGAAGAGCAGACATCAAAATTAGAGATTGAGAAAGCTCCCTCGTGGTTACTATCAAATCCTCCATGTATTCAATACATCAATCAACAAAAAGAGGAAAAATTGAAGGTCATGGTAGAATAAGACATCCAAGATGATCCAAATCAGCAAGTGAACTAAGGGCATCACAACTATAGTGAAATATGGTTCCAGACAGTCATTAAGTTGCAGCAATACCCTCTTCTTCAAATGTGCTTGATATATTCAAAGTCAAATCATTTGATCTTCCAAATCCAGGTACATGTCAAAGAATGCATTTCAAGCCTCCACATCATTTTGTCTGTCATCTTGATGTGCACACAGATCCATTGGAGGTATTCTTATACTTGAAAGTGATTTTGTTTTTCAAATAAAGTAGGGTAAAAAATAAAAAATAAAAATAAAAAAAGAGGAAAAAATAAAAATATCAAGTGAAAACCTCCTTTGAAGAGCCTCATATTGGCTCATTGATTGAAAACCTCCATGAGGTGGTCAATGGGTTTGAAAACAAAAAGGGGAAAAAGAAAATATCCTAGGTGAAAACCTCCTTTGAGGCGCTTAGGCAAACCTACTAGTTGAAAACCTCCTTGAGGCAGCTAGTAGGCCTAGAAGAAAAAAAAAAAAAGAGAAAAAATAAAAAAATTCTTCCTCCATGTGTCTCTTTGATGAATGTAGGTGCTCTCCAACATCTATAAGGAATAAAAATAAGTTGTCACCAAAGAAAGGAAAATTGGTCAAGCCTAGTCAAAAGAAGTCCAATTTTGGCTTTCTCCTCCTTTGCTAAAATGCTCCAGCAAGGCCAAGGCCATGCCAATCCATCACCCTCATCTATTTCCACCATCTATTTCCACCATCTACCCATCATTCTCAAGCTTCTACCATTCAGTTTGCTCATTGTCCTAAAAAACTTGTCTAGTCAATTTAGTGTCCTAAATTTCTCTACATAAATTATCAATCTGGGTATCATAAACTGATGAAATGTGGCGCACCATATGTGCTTAGTTAACCTTTCTCTTACTTCGTTGTTTTATAGTTTATGTTGTTTTTGGGGGTTTTGATTCTTATGCTTCAGGAAATTAATCTAAGAAAGAAAAGCTATGCTTCTAGGGGAAATCTCTAAATGTTAATGGACAATTAAATCTAATGACTTTTAATGTTAGAATCTAATTTCTAAAGAAGGGAGAAAAGGAAATGAACATTAGATAAAAACAAATCAAAACTTTGAACAGTTAGATTAATCTAAGCCGAAAAAAATTCTATGAAATGAAAGCAAAAATGATAACAGCTAAATGAAGTGTTTTATCACTTTGCTACACAATTTTGGAGGAATTACCTCCTTATGATAGCATTCTGAGGGATTCAATACTTCATTGTTCTAAAACTGAAAATGAAATGCAAGAAAAAAAAAACTTAGTCATTAGTAAAAACATTTCACCACTTAGTCTTAGGTTCAACCATCGACAAAGGGATTTTGGAAATATCTATTTAAGTCATGAGTTACTAAATTTATAAGAAAATGGCATTAAGCTATTTAACTCTAAACTAATGAACAACAAGAAATCTCATTCATAAACACAACATTTCGCCATTTAGTTTGAGGGTTAATCATCAACGAAAGGCTCTGGAAATATTTGTTTATGTAATGAGTGACCACTCTAATAAGAAAATACAAAAACATGTAAAGGAAAACCAATCTACTGTGTTCTCTAATGCTCCAATCACCAATTGGAAAATGCTTTCTTGGACTATTTTTCTAAGCATATATTACACATTTAGATAAATCTACAATCAATCAGTTGAACACACTTGCATGAATGGAAAATCTAAACTATTAAACTTGAAAACAATAAAATTACATACTTGAATGAAATCAAAGCAAAACTACAAAATAAAATCTACTCTACCTTACATTCTAATATGCTCCATGACATCTACTTCACATCTCCTTCCATGTTGAGAACATGGAAGCTTTATTTAAATTCTTCAAAATTACAAAAGTTTACAAAGCTTTCCAAAATCTCCAAGGCTTTCCAAAAACTTTCAAAAACTAAAAAGCTTTCTAAGACTACCAAATGAAGGAGAGAGATCTCCTATTTATACAAAAAAGATGAGACAACCATGATTGTGTTTGTATCCAATTATCCTTTAAGCACTTTTGAGAAGCCATTGTATGTTCATAATAATAATGTAATAGTTAATATATTTTGGAAGTATGTGGGCTTCTGAATATGATATGAACATGGCAAGATATGAAAATGAATGTATTCCCTCCCCCTCCAACTGATGGTATTGGCTATTTTATGAAATAAGGAAGACAAATGTTTTTCCAACAATTATCATTCTAGATTTTTATGGAATTCTATGGTCAAAAGTTAGAAAATGACGTACCTTAACTTACCCTTTGAAATGGATGAGTTGGATGTGTGGTGGCTACAAAATTTTGATCATAATATTCTTCCAGTGGCTGGACAAAAAGAGTCATAGATAAAAGAGTCAAGATGACTTTTTATTGCTTCTTCTAGAACTTGTTGAATCTACTACTGAATAGTGCTGATCTGTTTTATATTTGTTCCAAAAATGTTGAAAATAATAGTCTTCATGTCTTCAAAACTCATTGGCACGATTCCTACTATGTGCAGAGATGTTCTGATGTTGAACATAGCAAGAAATTGTTGACTTAGTGGCCATTAATGGATGCCACTAGTCAACACGAGAACTCTCACCATTGATGACAATGAGAATCAAGATGCCCAAATACATCTTGCTAGGTATGAATAGTTTTTCCGATGTCGAGTCACCTAGAAGATCCAATGAACAAGGGACATTAATGTATTCCCATTGATTGTCAGCATGAGGACTTGCCATTAAGGCATGCAAGCTCAAGGTGTTTTTGCAAGGAACTTAGACTCAAAAGACTATAGACTCAATAATTTGCATTGAAGCAGGGTCTATTTGCGAAATGAAAATGATAGGAAAGGGAAAATGGAAATGGAAGATGGCAATGGAAAGTAGTAATGGAAATGGGAAATAAGCATGTAAATGAGCCTCTTGCTTTTATTTGTGGGTTAGAAGTAGATAAAAAAACAATGGAAAGTGTATGTGATTGTAAATGGAAAATATGAAGGGAAATGAGGTGAATGGTTTATTATGAAGTATGGATGTGATGGAAACAATATTATCTGAAATTTTTGCAAGTGTTTGGATCTGATTTTGCATTAGCATATTTCCTCTTTGTTGTTGATCATCCTCTTAAGAAACAAATTGGTCTCTTAAGAGAGACACTATTCACTTGTAGTCATTTGTCCTTCCTCCTGGAACTTGCAAAAAAAACTAATACTTCTTCTGCAATGGAATGTAAGATTATTAAAAAAGAGAGATGGTCAATCTCTCTAGTTACGATATTTACACACAAAACTAAGAATTTGTATTAATGAAATAAGTTCACGAAGGAAAACCAAAAGAATTTATACATGCTTTGGAATTAGTGCCTCAAGTTGAATGTTGTTTCTTTTCAACGATTTATTTCATTTTTTATTGTTTCAAACTCTGATGATGGATTTCTCATTGTGTAAATCTCGTTGATATCTTTCCAATGATACTTGAATCATCGAAATCTGATTCCGTATGAGAAAGTTAGGCTGATTTGAACAGTGAGGTTTTTCAGCTGCAATTTGATGTTTAGCTGCGGAATGGCTTTAGCTGCAGAACGTGCACAATTTCCGTAGCTAAAAATATTGAACAGAAAGTTAGCTATTCATGTTCCATCATCAGTCCAAAATTTAATCAATACCTTTCAGAAGAATGAGCAAATAATATACTCATTTCATTGATTCAAAAAAAAAAAAAAATCAAAACTGCGCTTTAATATAAATTCCAAGTCTTATCAATCCAGAGAAAAATGTCATGTACGGACAGCAATACAAACATTAAAAATAAACTAGTAATAGAAATTATTAATGCCCATCCTCTCTCAATCCAATTACATATATTTCCTAGCAATGCAGACAAACTAATGATTTCCCCGGAACTACGAAATCTTAAATCAACTTTACCCTATTAAAAAGTATTTACTAGAAAATAATGTAACCTATGCCACTGCCAATCAAGAACCCAATTCTGAATTTGGCAAACTAACTCTACTAACATGCTATCGGGAAAGTAGTGAAGCATAAGCATGGAAGCACACGAAATGCAACATGCAATCCTCCATTCCCAATCACTTTACTGGAACATTCACTTCTTTTTGGCTGTTGCATTTGTAACCTTTGCACCACTAGGTTCCTTCTTTTCAACAACTTTGATGACTCCTATAGCAACCGTCTGAAGCATGTCCCTGACTGCAAAACGACCCAATGGAGGATACTAAGCAAAGGTTTCAACAACCATGGGTTTGGTTGGAATCATCTTAACAAATCCAGCATCTCCATTCTTAAGGAACTTGGGCTCCTTCTCCAACTCCTTGCCAGAATGCCTGTCAACCTTGTTCATGATCTCAGCAAACTTGACACTAATGTAGCAAGTGTGGGAATCCAACACAGGGGCATAACCATTTCCAATCTGTCCTGGATTATTCATAATAATAACCTATGCGATAAAGTTGGTAGCTTCCTTTGCTGGATCATTCTTGGAATTAGATACCACGTAACCACACTTGAGATCCTTAACAGCAACATTCTTAACATTGAACACTTTGCCACATCCTTGAGTTTTGTGTAACAATTCAAGAGAAGAGTCGTATGATCTTTGGATACGTCATGTAATCAGCCGTTAAACTAAAGTACAGGTCACGGAGAGAGACTGTTATTAAAAACAAGAGGCGTGGCATAAACAAAATTGAATTCTATCATACAATGAGTTCCCAAATCGGATTTTCCTCTCCAAGCATGCCAAGTTAAAACAACAGACTATTCATCAATTAAAATCTGTTTTTCTTCATGCAGCATGCAAAAAGAGGCTTCAAAGAACCGAGAAATTCTCCCAAACCGCTGTGAATTTCTTAAAACCATTTCTAGGTTATTTAACTGACCCTATCCCTGAAAAAACCCATCTTTTATTTTTCCCTAATCCATTTTCATTTGGTCGGATCGTGCAGTTAAAGTTTGACTTTTTTTCGAGTTCTGTGTTTTTTCTGGAAGTGCTGCATTCGACTTTCTGGGTTTGATTTGCTGTGTAATGGCTCTTGAGGCTAGCTATTAATCGATACTATAAGGAGATATGCATATAAAGGAATACATACCCAATGGATTGCATTAATACAGTGATTGTGCTTCATCCATAAGTATGAATATAGAAGCCTCTTGAGGAATAAACAGAGCTCTAATAGTACACCATTGTTTCTCAATATTTAATTTTTGTTCAAGCTTTCCATATGAGTAAGATACACGGTCCGGATGAATGCAAATGGATTGCTTACAAAGTGTTGAAGATGCACTGAAACGAAATCATGAAGAGGCTAGAACATCAGATCAATGCGTATGCAGATTTTTCGGATTTTGACATTGGGAGGTTTTAAAAAAAATTGCCACATAAATTGGATGTTGCATACATTATTTTGAAAGCCACACAAGAGTTTTTTTATTTCAATTGGACTCATCTTATTTTTCTTTACAATATTCCATGCAATTCGATATGTTGAATTTGCACTTTTTTTTTTCTTTTTTTTAAATGTTCTTGCAGATTTCTTTCAAGGCCAAAGCTCAAACAGAAATGCAGGTTTCTATTGAGGCCACAGTGGAAACTAGGATTGGAGATAGCCATTGGTTGTTTCCTCTTTTTTCTTTGAAATTGTGAAATTTTTATAAAAATGATTAATGGTTCTCAATTTCAGGGAACAAAGGCTTCAAGGTAAATGTACTGAAAACGGGACTTTGACTGAGGTCTTAAGCTGGTTTTTTATCAATCTGGGCTGAGTGACTAGGATAGGATCCATGTCGGGATGATTCCAGAGATGCCCATGTGGTTGGTTTCTTCATTGGATGCATTTAACCAGTTAAACCTTGGAAATAGCTACAGAACACACAGTTAGTTGCGGAACAGGGTTGCATTCCGCAGCTAATTTACAAAATCTTGTTAACATGACACAGTGTTTTGAGGGTCACTACAAACCATAACTAGTCAATCTTGGATAGCTAAAACTCTCAAAGCAATTGGATTTTTATTGTTTTTTTTATTGAATCAAATGAAATGATTTTTTTTTTTTTTTTTTTTTTTTTTTTTTTAACAATTCTTTTTTCTAATCCTCCAGATCACATAAAGTGTATGAGGAGAGCATACTCTAGAATTATTAATATTTTTTTTTCAGATGTAAGAAATAAAGTCTCCTAATTACACTTCCCCGCAACAGCGCTAAAATGTCTAGTCAATTTAATGTCCTAAATTTCTCTACATAAATTATCAATCTGGGTATCATAAACTAATGAAGTGTGGTGCACCATATGTGCTTAGTTAACCTTTCTCTTACTTCATTGTTTTATAGTTTATGTTGTTTTTGGGGGTTTTGTTTCTTATGCTTAAGGAAATTAATCTAAGAAAGAAAAGCTATGTTTCTAGGTGAAATCTCTAAATGTTAATGGACAATTAAATCTAATGACTTTTAATGTTAGAATCTAATTTCTAAAGAAGGGAGAAAAGGAAATGAACATTAGATAAAAACAAATCAAAACTTTGAACAGATAGATTAATCTAAGCCGGCAAAATGTCTATGAAATGAAAGCAAAAATGATAACAGCTAAATGAAGTGTTTTATCACTTTGCTACACAATTTTGGAGGAACTACCTCCTTGTGATAGCATTCTGAGGGATTCGATACTTCATTGTTCTAAAACTGAAAATGAAATGCAAGAAAAAAAAACTCAGTCATTAGTAAAACATTTCACCACTTATTCTTAGGTTCAACCATCGACGAAGGGCTTTTGGAAATATCTATTTAAGTCATGAGTTACTAAATTTATAAGAAAATGGCATTAAGCTATTTAACTCTAAACTAATGAACAGCAAGAAATCTCATTCATAAACACAACATTTCGCCATTTAGTTTGAGAGTTAATCATCAACAAAAGGCTCTGGAAATATTTGTTTATATAATGAGTGACTACTCTAATAAACAAATACAAAAACATGTAAAGGAAAACTAATCTACTGTGTGCTCTAATGCTCCAATCACCAATTGGAAAATGCTTTCTTGGACTATTTTGCTAAGCATAGATTACACAGTTAGATAAATCTACAATCAACTGGTTGAACACACTTGCATGAATGGAAAATCTAAACTGTTAAACTTGAAAACAATAAAATGACATACTTGAATGAAATCAAAGCAAAACTACAAAACAAAATCTACTCTGCCTTACATTCTAATATGCTCCATGACATCTACTTCACATCTCCTTCCATGTTGAGAACATCAAAACTTTATTCAAATTCTTCAAAATTACAAAAGTTTACAAAGCTCTCCAAAGCTTTCCAAAAGCTCCAAGGCTTTCCAAAAACTTTCTCAAACTAAAAAGCTTTCTAAGACTACCAAATGAAGGAGAGAGGTCTCCTATTTATACAAAAAGATGAGAAGTCATCTCATTAATGAGAGTCCAAGAATCTCTCCCTATACCTCTAGAGTTATAATCAAAATAAGAAATGATAAGACACATGTCTTTTTAGAGTTTCAATACAAATAGGAAATGTGACACATATCCTCATGATCCCATGATCCTCTTCACTCAAATTCGAATTTGGCCTTAGGGTGTCACATAAAGGTCTTCTAGAAGCCTTCTTTTGACCTACACGTGTCAACAATCTCAACCCACTTGTTAAGTATAAGCATATGAACATTATTTTCTAATTTTTAACCACAAATTCACTTAAAAAGGCTAAGAATTAATAAAGTTTGGAAAAACATAAATGTGACCCAATGATAATGAAAGTGAGATGAATGTAATGACATGGTAGTGAAATGAAGGTGAAATGGAGGTGATATAATGGACATAATAGTGAAAGTGTAATGGAAATTTATGCATGAGGACAACAGTTAAAAGAAGAAATTTTTGCAAAGGCCAAGTCACCACAGCACTCCAAGTCCTCCATCCACTTCATATTCACTATCTATTCATCATTCATCCGTCCCATTTCATTCTTGAGAAAAAAAGGAGCATCTTCTCCATTTTCACAAACCTACACTACTCCTTTTGAACCCTAGCATCATCATCCAATCCCTCTTCATCATTTCACTCCCATACATTTAGAAGACCTTGAAAGAGGAGGAATGATTACTACAGGAAGGAAAAATGTTGCTACAAGAAAGAATAAATTAACTAATTACATTAAACCCTAAGATGGAAAATCTTAAGAGAGACCTAATTAAAAAAAAAAACTCCAAGGCCATTAGGCAATCATCGAGGCCACAAGAGAGAAGAAGAAGGCAACAAAAGGAAATGAGGCTTTCACCATGAAAACAGAACTCAAACTGTAGTGATAAAAAGTGGGTTTCCAAGAGGTATCTAATCTATTTCTAGATTTTGTCCAAGGCCCAAAAGATGTTATAAAAATGGGAGAAAGACATGGAAGTCAAGTAAGGGTCTGCCCTAACCTCAGACTATCATTTATGATCAAAATGGGTTTCTTGTAGTTTTAACAGGGTTTCCTATAGGTTTCCTGTAGTTTTGATAGGAATTAGTACAGGATGTCCTAGTTCTCATATAAATGCATTTTGAAGGTGTTAGAGGTGTCCAAATGACGGAACAAGGTAGCAGAAGGTTGATAAGGGTGTACAAGACCTTGCCAAACTAAAAAAGATTCAAGAACCCATCTTGAATAAGGGGAAGAAGGAAAGTTAATAGTCTCAAGAAACAATGATTTTTCTTTGCACAAATATGTTTTTGGGCTTGTGCTTGCAGAATTTGCATCCAGTATTCTTAATGCACAAGAGAGAGGCCACCAGGGCCATGGATGAGGCATAATGAGGTCACTAAGTTTCTCAGAGGATGAGCAACACTTTCAGCAGGGGGTATGATGGGCCTCTAAATTAGACATAAATTAAGGTTTGTGCCTCTAAATTAAAGCATAAATTAAGGCTTATGACCATCCTTCAACACATTAAACCTCTCTTTCTACATTAGATAATTTATTTTAACTTTAATATATTCCTTAGGAAGATTTATGAATAATTGCATATTTGTGCCTAATATTATTTATTTTTTGTGGAATATTATGAGAATATTGGGTAGATTATGAAGATTTGGAGGAGGAGATAATTTAGGGACTTGTTCTCTACTACGGGAGGATCAATAATAAATAATAAATCAACAAGATATAATGGAATTATGGCATAGATTATGGAACTCCAATGATTGAGAAAATCTAGGAATGTGTTCCACTAATCAAGGGATCAGATCCACTAATCAAGGGATTTTGGTGGGGAAAGCTTCTTCCATTCATGAGGAATGATTCCTAAACATTTTGTATAAGTATCAAGTCGAATTTTCCTCTAGGGATAGATTTTCATTAGCATTCTTGTGGAGAGAACTCGTATTTCTGCAGCTCCATCATATTTTCTTTCAGGGATGTAATCATACTAATGGAATAATGAATATTGGTGTCATGTTCAGCTTCTAAATGTTGTTCTCCTCCATAGGTCTCTGATTTTCCTTGGGCTTGGCCATCCTAGGAACCTCATAGCCCTTTTGTATCATTTTCTTTCCTTCTTTTCAATGCTTATTCACATGCATCTCTAGTTTTTATTTTTTTATATTTCTGCATTTAGAATTACTGATTTCTTGTTGTAGGATCGAGTAAGTTATTTAAGTTATTTTTCAGGATCACAAGCATTATTTAATCCTTGAAAAATCTTTGGAATTTCATAGTAATCATTGACATGCTTGGATTAGTCTTCTTATTCCCAAATCTAGATTGTTGGACCTCCTTTTTAGCAAAGAACAATAAATTTCTTCTATTTTTTAGAGCATGCTAATGAGTTTCAATTGAGTTGATTCCACTTGAATTAGATCACAAAAACATTCTAGTTCATAACAAAAATCACCCCACCGCATTTTTCACTTAATTTGGTTAGGCATTTTTTAGGTTTACTAGCTCACTAGTTCTCGAATTTCTAGATTTTTGACTAGTAATGTTTTTTATTTTCTTTTGCATGGATTAACAAAGGTATTTTTGAGTGATTCCACTTGGAATAGGGACATAAGACATCCTAGTTAATGAAAAAAAAATTCCCATCCAATTTGGATTTGATTTTCTTGGTCATTAAACCCTCACCAATTTCATCATTTCACAAGGAAGCTTCTCCAATCTTTTTGAGCAAATCCATCCATCTCCCAACTTTGGTTTTGAGTTTTGGAGTGGTCCTAGGCACTCCCTTGCCTTGTTCCATCCACTAACCACCTTCCCTAAGCTTTCCATCACCTTCAACATCCATCCTTTTGCTCCCGGCTGTATCTTGTAGGTTTTCAGGGGATCCTGTAGGTTTTTAGTACACCTTGTAGGTTTTCCTATAGTGTCCTTTTTTGAGGCCGAATTGAGGGAAAGCCTCCAGGAAGACAAACAAGGTCACCTAAGGGTCTCCTAAGACTTCCAACCATCTACCATCATCTCCAAGCCACCTGCCACATCACCAAAAGAGATTAGCTTTTACACTTGTTTTTCCATAAAAAGAATAAAAAGAAAAAAAACAGATTTATTTCAGTCCTTTACATGCACAGTAGTGATGTTTGATGTTTTGAATTTGCATGCTTAGGAAAATAGGACTACATACATGTTAACTTAGCATTTTTTTTAAGCAAAGCCTCTTAATAGTTAGCTAGAAAATGGTGTGTTTTATCATTTGATTTCAGTCTCTTTCCGAGTACTTTCTTTCTTGTAATAGGTTAAGGTTCCATTTCAAACATTTCATTCTCTACAATTAGTTTAGGATTTGACTTCAGTACATGCACTCCATTACATCATGACAAAAAAGGAAGTACACATTATGTGCTACACATATAGTGTCGATACCTCTTAAGTTTATAGGAACCCCGGGTTGATAGTTAAAGTCGATAGCCTTGGGAGTTGCAGCATTCTTGTTGCAATATTGAGGCTCATCAATGACATCAATTCAATCAACGACCAGGTAGTTCGCTTTGTAGCACACATATTGGCTAGGAATATTATGAGAAAGTGTCAAGTGAATGAAGTCCCTGTGTCGGTGGTTTCATTAGTCGCGTAGTGTGCCAACGGGGTTCAATACAACTGGATCGATTACCTGTGCAAGGAACTTCTGGATGATTACTGCAAAGTTCCAGGAGAAAGGTACCACATTCCATTATGCATGGTTAATGTTTATTATTGCAATGTTATCATGGAGAGAGACGGAGGATTCACAGTTCCCCCTAGTAGCATCAGATGTCTTTGAAGCCATGCGGTATGCCTCACTATGGCTTACCACCCTACCATCACAAGCAATGGAGAAATAGATGTTCTTTGTATTGTATCACATGGACTTGCATATGCTAGTGAACCAACACCCTCAACTCTCGTCGAGCTTATACGAGCAGTATAGCTTTGTGGCGAAGTTCAAGGCCGATTTTCACAGAGTATATATACAAGCTCGTAGGGATACAAGCAAGAAATGGCATCCCCTGCCATATTTTGTTACAGACGATGATATCTTAGAATGGCCTACATAGTGGATGATTGCTATGGAGGCAGAAGTAGGAGACAGTGCGACAGAAGAAGAAGAGGACACTTTGTAGCACGGTGAAGCGAGTGAAAAAGACAAGGACAAGCATCAGGATGAGCATGATTCGGGGGAAGAGGAGTAGCATGATGAGGGTCTCTAGGATCGTCTTGAGGGAGATAATAAAAATAAGGAGGCTGAAAAGGAAGAAACAAAATAAGCTACCATAGAAAAGAGAAAAGAAAAGGGCGAGGCTCACATAAAGATCAAGAAAAAGCAGAAGGCAGATAAAACGAAGGATGTCACACCAATGGTCCTTACTGATGGGGACTTGGAGTAGAATAGAGATAGGATTCAAGAGGCGACAATTGAATCCTAGAACAAGGTAGAATATCTCTATTGCACACTTATGACAGTGAAGCAAAGTGGATCGAAGAATTGAAGATACTGGCACAGACGGTTAGACAACATCACAGATAGAGGAAAGTGTTGGAGTAGAAAGGCAAATAGAGCCTATGCTTGCAAAGAGGTTAGAACAAATACCTATAGGAGCCCTACAATTTGACTCGACCGAACTACAACAATAGGCTAAGGAATGGAAGCATGTCAATATGAACATCATAGCAATGTCATTACAAAGATTACACAAGTTTCACTTGGAAGTTACAAAAGAGTTGAAGTTGCGCGAATAACACACTTCGCAGCTAAATATTCAAGTAGAAAAAGAGCGAATTTCACTTTGGCAGAAGCTCAAACAGGTGATCCAAGAAAGGGATCAAGTAGCACAGCAACAACAGAAGATCAAGGAGGTGGTCGAAGCCACATGTAAAGAGATTTCAGACCTGGATGTCCGTGAAAAATAATTAGTGGAGAGCAAGGTCGCAAAGCTCAGCCTTGCAATGAAAGGATATAAGTACAAGATTACATATGTACAGTTTAAGTAGGAAATGTAGATCAATGAGCTACAAATGAAGCTACAGCCAACTATGCAACAAGAAGTATGGGATCAGAGGGAGATTGACCTAAATACTGCAATGGCCAACATCTTCGCAGCAGTGGCAGACTATGGAAAACTCTTGGATGAAAGTCTACAAATTTGGACTTCGCTACAGGAAGATCCAAATGTATACAAATTGTAGGAATAAATGCAGCAAAAGCAACAACAGTTAGAATAAATTTGGGCATCTGGGAAGACCTTACCAATCTCGCAGAAGTTCATGAATATCAATGAGTCAAAGGCCCTCTAGAAGGAAATTGAGGAGCTGAAGAAAGGAACAAATTTTAACAAAGAGGACACAGCCTTGACAAGATGAGGCCCTCCAACTATCGCAGGAATTAGATGAGAAGCTTCAACAACTTCGATAGAGGGAGATAGTGTTGGTACAGAAGGCTGTAAAATACATGACAAGGGCACTACTGGAGGAAGTTCACAGCGAGGAAAAGTAGGTAACAAAGATTTTACAGAAGTTCAATGAGGCCTACAACATCATCGAAACAAAAATTAGAGGAAAAGTAGTTGAGTGACTCAGGATGAGTCACATGTGAGTGTTGGGAGCCTGTTGGGCGTAGCCCAACTTGGCCTAGATTTTGGTGAAGACTCTGCATTTTTTGGTGTGAAGTGCGAAGTAAAGAATGCAATTGAGCGAGAATTGGACCGCATAGTGGAGTAGCAGAGCGCCAAGTGGATTGCGCAACAAAGCAATTGGAATATATCGCGTGGTATAAGGGCGTTGGAGTGGGTTGAAGGCCCTCCTTTTTTTATAAAGAAAGTAATATTGTAAAAGATGAATGGTTTTCGAACCATAGTAGCTTGTATTAGGGGATTCCATGGTATTTGGACCATGGTATTGTAACAATGAACCCTTGATGTAATAGTATATATAGAGTAAAATAATAAGAAGAAGAATCATCTTTATGGTCCATATTTGTGTTTAAGGTCGAGTTATTGTGATCTGTAGTTTGTGGCAAAGGAAAGGATCTGCATCTAAGTGCACATACAACCTGCAGCTTAGTGCATGGGTCAAGAACTATTTGTTGTATAAGAATTATTATTATAAACAATAGTTCTTGTGGATGTAGTCCCACATTGGGATGAACCACGGTAAAATCTGTGTTTTCATGTGTGTATTTGTCTATTATATGTGGTAGCGTAGAAGTTTATTATAGTTGCATTTTATTGCAGCACAATGATGATTTATGGGTTTAGATGGCATGTTTATGTGATTGAATGAATGCAGCGAAGTAATCTATGTATGTTAAAGATAAAAGAAAATGAAAATACACATCGCATAATCCATCAAGGCTGTAGAAACCTAGTTCTGTATCCTCCCATAGTCACTTCAGGTGAGACTGCCATCTACTTATAGGTTGCTGCCAAAAAGGCCAGTGATTAAGGGTTTTGTTGGTGCACAATATAGATCGAACCTAGGTCATCCCAAATCATAACCAACACATATTTGTTCCTTCTACCCAAGAATATAATCAAATATATTAATTCCATCATTTGATAGTTCTTGTGGTTTGGGGCTTTTGGTATGGATAAAATTCCCCTTATCAGTTTGGAAGGTCTCTCCCACAACAAGGATGAAGGGGGTTGGGGTATCAAACACCTAGAACACTTCGATTAGGCCCTCATTATCAAGATTTTCTAGCAGGCAATGTTTGAAGAGGGCTTATGGAAAAATATCATTTCAGATAAATATATGAAGGGTCAACCAATCCACATTTGGATTCAAAATGGGGTATGCACCCCTAAATACTTCTCTTATATTTAAAACAGTTTTTTAAAACTCAAACATTGGTTCCTAGTTAATCTTCAATGGGTCATTGGTCTGGGTGATCTGATTGAGGTGGGGTTGGACCCTATCCAAGGTCTTGGTGGTTATTTTAATCTTCCTTTTGAAATTATTCAACATTTAAATTTATAGGGAAGATACAAACTAAAACAATTGATTGTTGATGTGGACCCTTTGGGATTATTCCTTGTTTTGGTCGGTGCTTCCTTGTTGGGACTTGAAGGATACTTGGTCGATATATGGACAAGTTATGTAAAAACATTATATGATCTTGGGATCAGTACTCTCATCAATCGGCCAGATTTATTATCATGGGATGGCGATCCACACACTCTATCTCGGTTGATGACATATATAACATTATTTCTTTTTCTACTCCTATGTCAGCGGGATTGAAATGGTACAAAAAAATGTGGAAGTTGCACATGCCATTGAAGCTAAAATGTTTAGCTAGCTTGTGGGGCACAATCAAATTCGCACTTGGGAAAATTTATCAAAACATGGCTTCCAGGGACTGGACTGGTGTAATATCTACATGTATGCTTATGAGGACCATATTCATCTTTTTCTCAAATGTCTAGGAGCCACTACCATCTGGAACCTCGTTCAACATAAATTAAATATTTCTTCATTCAAGGACTATCTCTCCATAAGTGAATGTTATTTGGACTGTTTCAAAAAATTCAAAGAGTTCAGTGCCCTTCCCATACTCATCTATTGGGGTATATGGAAGGGCAGGGATGGAATTTTTTTTATAATTGTCCCTTCCATATCGATCACATTATTTGTTAAATCATCTCATAATTCTTAGAATTCTAGCATAAGCTAGAGGGGGGGGTCAAATAGAAAGCGAAGAACATTGATCGTTGGAGTAAATATATGATAGGCTTCTTTGATGGAGTGGCACAAAACTCGATCTGTGGTTGCAATGTTTCCATCTTTGCTACTCTTGGTCTAGTTTATCTTTTCCAATAGAATGGAGGCCCCGGTACCAACACCATAGTGGAAATCTAAGTCCTTTGGGGTCTTATTTATAGTGAAATTTGGTTATCTATCTCTTCCATCTTTGTCTTCAATGATTCTAAAGTCACCATTGATTGGGCCAATCACAAGAATTATTTCAACCCTCCTCAATTCTCCTACTGGTTGGCTAACATTAAGACACTCTCTTAGATCTTTGAGGAGATCTCTTTCGTACACATCTGACGCCACAAGAACAACGGCAAACAAATTATCCAAAGTTGGACTCCCCTCATTGTTGGGTGTCATACAATACCAGATTTTCAGAGGTGATAAGCGCTTGGGCGCATGGGACATTCCCCTCCATGCTTAGTTTTCTTGTCGTCCCACAATTTTCTTAGTTCTACAAAAACCCATATATTATTGGTTATGTTTGTCTCTCAGTATCCTTTATTCATTCTCTTTTACGATGATGATGTTTAGTTGACCATATTGTTGTTTATTATCAATTCATCCATATTTCATGTAAGCGACTTTTGTTGACAATGGATATGCTAGATTTTTTTCTACTTCTTAGCTTTCATTACGCGGAGAGGCGCTCTACAACCCAGAATAGGGTGGATGGGTGGGTGTTAGATGGGGTGAGCATTAGATGTGTGAGTGTTAGATGTGTAAGGGTTATATGGGTGAGGGTTAGATGGGTAAACATGAGATTTGAGATATGAGACGTGAGATATTTTTTAAATTCATTTTTTTTATATTGTAATTTTGTTTTTTATTAATAAATTTACTAACAATTTTTTAGATAAAATAAAACATAATATACATATCACATTAAAATATATAACATATAGATAATGCTTATAAATTAACATCCATTTTACCATAACCATTTTTAAATTTAATTAATAAGCAATACAAATTTAATATTTACAATATAACAAGATTTTCAATTATGAATATTTACCATCGATATCATTAACTTCTATAGAGAGAGGGAGAGGAGGGAAGAAAATCATAATGCCATGGTTTATCAATACCATGGGCCATCTAGGATTTTGATTATTACGTTATAGATCTAGGCTTTTAATTATTCTATTACAATACCATGGGCCAATACCGTAACTTATCAATACCACATGCCCAAAAACCATAACTTATTTCAAAATCAAAATATTTTGCAAATCTTTATTTTAATTTAATTTTATAACATTTTTTAATTAAATCTAAAAGCAAAAATGTTATTATTACTTTTGAGGTATATCTAAACCCTCCATCCTCATGACTACTAAAAATATTCCCATGGAGATTAAATTGAGGTTTTAATAAATTAAAAGTGAGAATACTTTTATATATACATATGTGAAATTTATATAATATAAATAATGTTATTAAAAACCCAGACAGATGCATTTAACCAAGGGTCCAAGTGAAGAGAGAAAGCAAAGTGAATAACAATGATAGAGGAAATAGTGTGCATGATTCTTTTAATTTTTTTATCATTGTATTTTCTGACATGATTGATCCAAAATATAGGTTTAATATTCTATAACCAGTTATGTTTTCTTTTTTTAGATGCTTTTTTAAATACAATACAATGGGATCATATTTCAGAGATAAAGTGAGATGGTGGGGGAATGGAATGGGGGAGAGATGCATAGAGGTGGGAGAGATAATGAGAGAGAGGAAGGAAGAGAGAGAGAGAGGGGGCGGAGAGGAGGAGAGAGGGAGGGAGAGAGATGGATTTGATAGGGGAAAGAAAGGGATGAAAGAAAAAATACATTGAAGGATAGAGGTGGAGAGAGAGAGGGAGTGACAAGGGAGAGATGAAGATTGAATGAGGTAGACAGGAGACCAAGGAAGAGAGATAAAAGGAGAGGGTAGATATAGGGAAAGAAGGGGAAGAGAGAGGGACATGGAGACATATATATGGAGGGGGAGAAAGGGGGAGAGTGAGGGAGATAGTGACAGATTTGGAAAGTGGAGAGAGAGGGAGGTAGGAGAGAAAGCGGGGCAGAGGGCAGAGGAGAGAGAGGACTTGAGAGAGAGGAGAGAGGGAGGGGGGGGGAGAGATGGAGTTGGAAGGGGAAGAAAGGCATAGAGAGAGAAAGGTGGAGATGAAGGGGGAGTCACAAGGGAGATATGGAGAGATGGTGAGGGAGAGAGGAGAGAAAGAGGGAAGCGAGAAAGAGAGAGGGAGACAAGGAGAATATAGAGAGAGAAGGGGAAGAGAGAGAGGGAGGGAGAGTGAGATAGATATATATGAAAAGAGAGTGTGTATGTTTTTTGGGTGAGAAGGAGAGACAAGGGAAGATAGAGATATAGATGGAGGGGGGAGAGAGGGAAAAAGAGAGAGGCAAAGAGAGGGGGAGGAAGAGAGATATATATGGAGAGAGAAGTGGAAGAGGGAGAGAGAGAGAGAAGGGAGAGGAAGGGGGGATGGAATAGATTAGATATGGGGAGAGAGATGTATATGTTTGGGATTTGAGCTGGAGAGACAATGGGATACTCAGAGATATACATGAAGGGGGTAGACGAGGGGGGAGGGAGGGAAAGGGGGAAGAGATAAAAAGGAGAGGAAAATGGAGAGATAGATAGATAGATATGGAGAGAGTGTGTGTATGTTTGTGGGATGATATAGAAAGATAAAGGAGAGATAGATGGAGATAGAGATATAGAGGGAGGGGGCGAGAGGGAATAAGAGACATACAAAGAGAGGGAGGTAGGAAGAGATATATAGGGAGAGAGAGAGAGAGAGATACATGTGTTTAGGGGGTTGATATAGAGATACAAATAAGGAGAGATGGAGAGATTTGTAGATATAGATGATAGGGGAAGAGATGGAAGAAGAGAAAAATAGAGAAAGGGAGGGAGAGGCATACAGAGAGAGACGGGGGAGAGAGGGAGTGGGGAGAGAAGGAGAGAGGGAGGGAGATAGACACATAATGGAAGCTATAGAGAGAGGGAATAATAAAGAGACATGCAAAGACAAATATAGACATAGAAGTTAGATCTAGAAATTCATGAATATTTTGGTTTTTCACTAAAATAGATGTTTTGATTTCATTGTAGTTGTTGATTTCTAATACTAATTGATCGCTTGCACTAGATGCATTGATTTCAGTGTAGATGTTGATTTATAATCGTATTTAATACCTTACACTAGATGCATTGATTTCAGTGTAGATGTCGATTTCTACTCCTATTTGATTGATTGCACTGGATGCATTGGTTTCAGTGTAGATATTGGTTCCTAATCCTATTTGATCACTTGCACTAGATGCATTGATTTCAATGTAGATGTTGATTTATAATCCTATTTAATACCTTACACTAGATGCATTGATTTTAGTGTAGATGTCAATTTCGAATCATATTTAATACCTTACACTAGATGCATTGATTTCATGTAGATGTCAATTTCTAATCCTATTTAATACCTTACACTAGATGCATTGATTTTAGTGTAGATGTTGATTTCTACTCCTATTTGATTTCTTGCACTGGATGCATTGGTTTTAGTGTAGATATTGATTGGTTGCACTAGATGCATTGATTTCAGTGTAGATTTTGATTTCTAATCTTATTTGATTGCTTGCACTA
>APFE030467170.1:190811-202136 GCA_000404065.3 Pinus taeda | reverse complement strand
TTTGAGGTATATCTAAACCCTCCATCCTCATGACTACTAAAAATATTCCCATGGAGATTAAATTGAGGTTTTAATAAATTAAAAGTGAGAATACTTTTATATATACATATGTGAAATTTATATAATATAAATAATGTTATTAAAAACCCAGACAGATGCATTTAACCAAGGGTCCAAGTGAAGAGAGAAAGCAAAGTGAATAACAATGATAGAGGAAATAGTGTGCATGATTCTTTTAATTTTTTTATCATTGTATTTTCTGACATGATTGATCCAAAATATAGGTTTAATATTCTATAACCAGTTATGTTTTCTTTTTTTAGATGCTTTTTTAAATACAATACAATGGGATCATATTTCAGAGATAAAGTGAGATGGTGGGGGAATGGAATGGGGGAGAGATGCATAGAGGTGGGAGAGATAATGAGAGAGAGGAAGGAAGAGAGAGAGAGAGGGGGCGGAGAGGAGGAGAGAGGGAGGGAGAGAGATGGATTTGATAGGGGAAAGAAAGGGATGAAAGAAAAAATACATTGAAGGATAGAGGTGGAGAGAGAGAGGGAGTGACAAGGGAGAGATGAAGATTGAATGAGGTAGACAGGAGACCAAGGAAGAGAGATAAAAGGAGAGGGTAGATATAGGGAAAGAAGGGGAAGAGAGAGGGACATGGAGACATATATATGGAGGGGGAGAAAGGGGGAGAGTGAGGGAGATAGTGACAGATTTGGAAAGTGGAGAGAGAGGGAGGTAGGAGAGAAAGCGGGGCAGAGGGCAGAGGAGAGAGAGGACTTGAGAGAGAGGAGAGAGGGAGGGGGGGGGAGAGATGGAGTTGGAAGGGGAAGAAAGGCATAGAGAGAGAAAGGTGGAGATGAAGGGGGAGTCACAAGGGAGATATGGAGAGATGGTGAGGGAGAGAGGAGAGAAAGAGGGAAGCGAGAAAGAGAGAGGGAGACAAGGAGAATATAGAGAGAGAAGGGGAAGAGAGAGAGGGAGGGAGAGTGAGATAGATATATATGAAAAGAGAGTGTGTATGTTTTTTGGGTGAGAAGGAGAGACAAGGGAAGATAGAGATATAGATGGAGGGGGGAGAGAGGGAAAAAGAGAGAGGCAAAGAGAGGGGGAGGAAGAGAGATATATATGGAGAGAGAAGTGGAAGAGGGAGAGAGAGAGAGAGAGGGAGAGGAAGGGGGGGATGAATAGATAGATATGGGGAGAGAGTGTATATGTTTGGATTGAGATGGAGTAGACAAGGGATATAGAGATATACATGAAGGGGTGGTAGAGAGGGGGGGGTTGAATTCGTTTGTTGACATCTGCTCCCCCGGAAAGGGCAGGGAGGGAAAGGGGGAAGAGATAAAAAGGAGAGGAAAATGGAGAGATAGATAGATAGATATGGAGAGAGTGTGTGTATGTTTGTGGGATGATATAGAAAGATAAAGGAGAGATAGATGGAGATAGAGATATAGAGGGAGGGGGCGAGAGGGAATAAGAGACATACAAAGAGAGGGAGGTAGGAAGAGATATATAGGGAGAGAGAGAGAGAGAGATACATGTGTTTAGGGGGTTGATATAGAGATACAAATAAGGAGAGATGGAGAGATTTGTAGATATAGATGATAGGGGAAGAGATGGAAGAAGAGAAAAATAGAGAAAGGGAGGGAGAGGCATACAGAGAGAGACGGGGGAGAGAGGGAGTGGGGAGAGAAGGAGAGAGGGAGGGAGATAGACACATAATGGAAGCTATAGAGAGAGGGAATAATAAAGAGACATGCAAAGACAAATATAGACATAGAAGTTAGATCTAGAAATTCATGAATATTTTGGTTTTTCACTAAAATAGATGTTTTGATTTCATTGTAGTTGTTGATTTCTAATACTAATTGATCGCTTGCACTAGATGCATTGATTTCAGTGTAGATGTTGATTTATAATCGTATTTAATACCTTACACTAGATGCATTGATTTCAGTGTAGATGTCGATTTCTACTCCTATTTGATTGATTGCACTGGATGCATTGGTTTCAGTGTAGATATTGGTTCCTAATCCTATTTGATCACTTGCACTAGATGCATTGATTTCAATGTAGATGTTGATTTATAATCCTATTTAATACCTTACACTAGATGCATTGATTTTAGTGTAGATGTCAATTTCGAATCATATTTAATACCTTACACTAGATGCATTGATTTCATGTAGATGTCAATTTCTAATCCTATTTAATACCTTACACTAGATGCATTGATTTTAGTGTAGATGTTGATTTCTACTCCTATTTGATTTCTTGCACTGGATGCATTGGTTTTAGTGTAGATATTGATTGGTTGCACTAGATGCATTGATTTCAGTGTAGATTTTGATTTCTAATCTTATTTGATTGCTTGCACTAGATGCATTGATTTCAGTGTAGATGTTCATTTCTAATCATATTTGATTGTTTGTAATAGTTGCATTGATTTCAGTGTAGATGTTGATTTGATGCAACTAGATGTATGATGTATAGTAGTTTCAAAGTAATTAGATTAATATTATGCATTGATTTCAGTGTAAGAACATCTCTTCCCCCTCCATCTATATCTCTACCTCCCATTGTATATCCTTGTTTATCTCTCTATCTCACCCCCCAAACATACACACTCTCTCTCCCTCCCTTTCCCCTCCCTATCTCTCTCTTCCCCTTCTCCCTCTCTCTAACACTTCTCTCTCCATATATATCTTCCTTCCTCCCTATCTTTGCCTCTCTCTTCTTCCCTCTCTCCCCCCCTCCATCTATATTTCTATTTCCACTTGTCTCTCCTCACCCCCAAAACATACACACTCTCTCTCAGTGTAAACACATAAAAATTATTTATGACGTGAATTGAATTTTGTGTTACAGTAATTCAACCATAAATAATACTTGAATTTTTATCCTAAATAAAATGTTCACTTACCTAAAATACTTGCTTCTTGAAACTGTAAACTATTTGTAATTGGCTACATTCTTATTATTCTTAGTTTCCATCATTCAACATTGTTAATCACTTTGCATTCAAATGTGGTAATAGAAAATAACTACCATTGAATATTATTTGGGATTTAACACTCCATAGGTCACAATGATTAGCTTTGGAGAAAACTACTATTAATATTGGAGAGAAACAAAGAGAAGGTATGGTGTTTACTATAGTAGCTCAAGTTAAATATTTGAATGGTCTATAATTTCAACTGCACTTTTCATATGATCGATATGAGAAAATGACAAAACTAATCAGTGTGACAATAAGAACAGTAGAGGAAAATAGTTTCGAATTGATCGCAATGAAGATTGTTTGGACTATATTCTTATTATTCACATGTTCTATCATTCAAGATTGTTACATTGTCACTTTGCACTCAAAATTTCTATTTCATCATTTTTCATGATTCAATTTACTAACAATCTCTCCCATGTCAAAAAATTGAGGTAACTAAGCAAACTTAAAATTAAATTGATCGAATTAATATTAGACATATTTAGCATATTTAACATGATCAAAATAAGTAGATGTTCAACAAATTTTGTATGACCACACATGAATGAAAGCAGCCTAGATCCATCTTAACACCATATCTATGAAGCTTCGAGAGGCATCAAATATGTCGAGGTGTAAACATTTTCACAAGTTTTGCACTAAAAAAAGAAATTTGCACCTTGAGATATTTGATCCCTCTCAGCACTTGATAGATTCAGGGTTAAGATGGATTTAGGATGGTACTTAGTTCAGTGTCTCTCTGATCCACGTACTGATATGGCTCTGAACATGTTTTTGGTGTTACATGATTGAACACTTTGTCTTTTATAACCAATGCACATGTAACCATTATATATATATATATATATATATATATATATATATATATATATATATATATATATATATATATATATATATATATATATATATATATAATTGTTTTTTTTTAGCCAAAAACTCAGTTTTCAGGGTGAGTTCTATGAGAAAACTTGCGGTGTTGCGATGGGTTCCCCTCTTTCCCCTATCGTAGCCAACCTATTTATGGAATATTTTGAGACCAAGACCTTAGCCTCTGCTCAGTTTCGCCCTAAAAAATGGAAGAGGTTCGTTGATGACACCTGTGTCATCTAACCTCATGTTCGTGAGAAACTAGATCCGTTTCTTAACCACCTTAATTCTCAATCAGAATCCATCAAGTTCACAATGGAAATTGAGGAGAATGATCGCCTTCCCTTTGTCGACATTCTCCTTTCTAGGAGGGATGATGGTTCCAACTATCACCGATTTTTTCGGAAGAAGACTCACACGTAACAGTATCTCCACGCAAGTTCTCATCACTTCCCAGCTCAGAAATTAGGGGTTCTCAGCACTCTTGCTACTCGTGCTCTAAGAATCTTTGATGATAGCCACCTTGATCAGGAGAAATCTCATCTTCTTGAAGTTTTTAAAAATAATGGGTACAGCAAACCCCAGAGCCTCAAGGCCTTTCACAAAGCCAGCAAGGCGCCTAGAGTTAATCCTGCCCGATTTGATCCTATCTCTAAGGTTCATCTCCCGTATATCCAAGGAACCACAGATATGATTGCCCATATTCTTAAGAAGATGAATGGCTCTTCTTCTTTCAAACCTCTCAAAACCATTAAAAATTCCTTTAGATCCATTAAGGACCCTATTGACCCTAAAGACATGAAGGGAGTCTACCTTGTTCCCTGCTCCTATGGTATCCCCTAGATTGGAGAAACAAGAAGGTCTATTAAGCAGAGAATCAACGAACATGTTGCTGACCTTAGACACAATCGATCCCACACATCAGCCCTTGCTGAACATGCGGAGAAATTGAAACAACATGTCTGTATTGAAGAATTTCTAAGGTTGATCATTTCCACCACAGGAAACTCAGGGAAGTGATTGAAATTTAGAGACATGCCAAAAACCTTAATAGGGATGATGGCTGGAAATTAAGTAAAAGTTGGATTCCATCTCTCTCCTCATGACTCTTCCTTCCCTCCCTCTCCTTTCTCCTATTCATTTTTCTGATTCTCCCTTTTCATCTTCAAGCTTTATCCCCCCTATTTCTGTATTAATTTTCTTTAACTTCATTTGTTTAACATGAGAAGTATATTTCTAATCTAAATGGTTGACCTAACTTATTCGGAATTTTAATATTCATCTTATAAACCTTTAAAATTATCTCAGCCATCCTCGTATATAAACAAGATAAGTTTTCGTCTAACAAACTATGGTCATATTAATTATATTCTTATTAATAGAAATTAATAGTATTAATTTATAATGAAACCTAAATATTTGAATCTGAATTACTCCTAACAGTAAGCCTTTAACCTAATTTATCTTGGATTAGTCAAACCCTAAAAGACTATATTATATAAATTAATTATTTTTAAATAATCAATTTATAATATCGAAATAAAATATTTATTCATTATTACATAACAACGAGTTCCTATCTAAATATTAAACAATTTTTAACAGATAATATGTTAGGGTCCAACCCTAACCCCCTTATTTATGTAATAGGGTTGAGTCATAGTTATAGTTAGTTAAAGAGTCAATAAAACCCATATTAATAATTGTAAGTGCTTGACCCACATTTAAAGAAGGGACCACGGTTAGTTGCAAATGAGTCATGGTATTAGATAGATGGTATTAATAAGAACCATGGTACTCACCCATGGTATTGCATGTATGAATCCTATATAAAGGATAGAGACTCCCCTTAAGGAACGTCGTGTCTTATTTTGTAATCGAGCACAGCTCTATTGGAGGTTGCCTCCTTGAAGAGGCAAGTGAACATTGCTTTCCTTTCTGAATAATAAAATGAATGTTGTTATTTCTCATTGTATGGTGTTTTGGGTATATTTCTTTGCATATTTGGTATTCTTGTATCTTCTCGTAGGTCAAGAACATAACAAGTGGTATCAGAGCACTTTCCAGGGCCGATGGGAATGCAAGGAACCCATATTTTTTCAAATTGATGCTACTGATCACAGTTCATCTAAGGAAGCCCCACCATTTGAGGGACCAGAGGAGGAAGATGCGACAACCAGCCTCACAATGAGCTCCTAGCTACACCAGAAGAACCAGTGATCTCACTTCATGCTTTGGCAGGAATTTCTTCTCCCCAAACTCTCAAAATCAGAGGTTTTATTAAGCATCACCCTGTAGTAATATTGATTGATAGTCGCAGTACACATAACTTTATCCATCTAAGAGTTGTTGAAGTAGTGCATTGTTTTGTAAGAACAGTCTCTAATTTCCAAGTCTAGATCGCTAATGGGGGGACAATGAAATGTGAAGGCCACCGTGAAAATGTCAAACTTCAGATGGGGGATTACCACCTAAAGACCCACATGTTTGCCATCAACATGGGTGGGTGTGACATTGTCTTGGGTGTTGAATGGCTCTGCACACTCGGCCCAATCACAATGGATTTCCAAGAGTTATATATGAGCTTTAAGCAGGATGACCATGTGCATACCCTCCATGGACTCTAGGCAGGTGCTCCTTCTATCATCAACTCGCATAGGATGGAAAATTTGTTAAAAAACGGCCACCATGGAGTTATAGTCCAATTTAATGCCATCCAATCCTTTGAGCCCAGTTCTCTTCATATTCATCCTGAGATGCAACAGGTCTTAAACAACCATCTTCATGTCTTTGACAAGCCTCAGGAGCTTCCACCCTCGAGAGGGGAGCATGATCATAGCATTACTTTGGTCCCAGGGGCACAAACACCAAATGTGCGCCTATATAGATATCCTTTAGCCCAAAAGAATGAAATTGAAAAAATCATCAAGGAATCCCTAGAAGTTAGTGTCATTTGTCCTAGCCTTATTCATCACCTGTGGTCATGGTGCTCAAGAAAGATGGGGAATGGCGTATGTGTCCAGACTTCAAGGCCCTCAACAAGCTAATGGTCAAAGATAAATTTCCATCCTAGTTGTTGATGATTTGTTGGATGAATTAAATGGGGCTCAATTCTTTACTAAGCTTTACCTTTGCTCGGGCTATCACCAAATTCGCATGAAAGAAGTAGACATTCCAAAGACTGCTTTCCAAACTCATGAAGGCCATTATGAATTCTTGGTCATGCCATTTGGTCTCTGTAATGCCCCATCCACTTTTCAGAGCCTCATGAATTACCTGCTCAAACCATATCTCTGAAAATTTGTCCTTGTTTTCTTTGATGACATCCTCATCTACAGCCTCACCTAGGAAAAACATCTTTAGCATGTAGACCTACTCTTGCAACTGCTTCGAAAGCATAAATTATTTGTCAAATTGTCCAATTGTTATTTTGGCAATAAAGAAGTCGATTATTTGGGCGACATTATGGGGTGTGAAGGTGTCAGGGTGGATCCCAAAAAAGATCCAAGCAATGCAAGATTGGCCTCAACCAAAGACCTTGAAGAGTTTGAGAGGATTTTTGGGTCTCACCGGCTACTATCACAAATTTGTCTGAGTTATGGTTGCATTGCTAGACCCCTCACTCACCTTCTCAAGAAAAATTCATTCCTCTAGAATGATGAAGTGCAATAGGCATTTATAGCTCTCAAACATGCCATGTGTTCCACTCCCATATTGGCACTGCCTGACTTCACCAAATCTTTTGTGATTGAATGTGATGCTTCAAGTATGGGTATTGGGGTTGTCTTAATGCAGGAAGGTCGACCCTTGGCCTTCACTAGCCAACAACTAAGTGGGACAAATTTGGGACAATCTACCTATGAGAAGGAGATGATGGCCATCTTACATGCAGTGGATACCTGGTGACTATACTTATTGGGGCGGTGTTTCGAAATCCGCACAGATCATCAAAGCCTTAAATATTTTTTAGAGTAACGCCTATCCTCGCCACAACAAAATAAATGGCTAGCCAAAATGTTGGAATATGATTATGAGATAATTTACAAGAAAGGGCGTGAAAATGTCGTAGCGGATGCTTTATCACGCTAATTTGAGGAGGAAAGCACCCTGCTAGCAATCTCTCTTCCCATTCCAGAGTGGATTGAAGAGGCTCGCAAGGAATGGTTTTCACATCCTTCGCTCTCCCAACTCATTAATAAATTGCAGCCATATCCAAATTCCATAGCGGGCTACTCTTGGCAGGATGAGATTCTTCGCTACAAGGACAAAGTAGTGATATCACCAACATCCACCCTCAAAAGTCACATTTTGGCAGAGTTGCACTCATCTCCCATTGCAGGTCATCCATGCTTTCAGAAGACTTATGCTCACACTCGACGTTCATTATTTTGGAAAAGCATGAAAAAGGACATTCTCACTTTTGTAACTGAGTGTGATGTGTGTCAGCGCCACAAAGGAGAAACAGTCAAATCCCCAGGCACCTTGCAACCATTTCCCATCCCTGCCTCAATCTAGACAAAGGTTTATATGAATTTCATTACTAGTCTTCCGAAGTCAGGCAACAAGTCAGTCATCATGGTGGTTGTGGACAAAGTTTCTAAGTATGCTCATTTTTGCACCCTACCCCATCCTTTTACACCCGCTTTGGTGGCTCAATCTTTCATGGACAAGATCTTCAAATTGCATGGCATGCCCACTTCCATTGTGTCTGATCGTGACCAGATCTTCACCGGTAACTTTTGGCAGGAAATCTTCAGGCTACAAGGTACCCAACTACAACTCAGTACTTCCTATCATCCCCAAATTGATGGTCAAACTAAAGCAGTCAACAAATGTCTGGAGACCTACCTCAGGTGTTTCACTTTAGAAAAGCAACATCTACGGGTACAATGGTTACCTCTAGCCGAAGGGTGGTATAATATTAACTATCATGCCACCACCAAGATGACTCCATATGAAACAGTTTATGGTAAACTCCCCCCTTCACCTACTTCTTATATCCAAGGATGCTCTAAGGTACAAGTAGTGGATCAACTCCTACAAAACTGTGCAACCATGCTTGCCCACCTCAAAGAGAATCTCCATCAAGCTCAAAATCACATGAAGCAACAGGCAAACCAACATCATTCATAGCGCAAATTTCAAGAAGGGGATCAAATATTCTTGAGGTTGCAACCATATAAGCAAACATCACTCAAAGACAAGGGTTGTCAGAAATTATCTCCAAAATTCTACGGATTGTATCAAATACTTCAGCGCATCGAAGAAGTAGCCTAAAAGCTAGCCTTGCCACCCATTGCAAAAATCCATCCTGTCTTCCATGTCTCATGCCTCAAGAAAGTGGTTGGGAACAATTCCAGAATTCAAACCAGTCTACCGGAATTGGATGAAGACGGTTCAATCTGGCTCCAACCTAAACAGGTTCTTGACACACAAGAATGACACCTTTGTGGCCGCACAATCAAGTCCTTGTCAAGTGGGAAGCACCTCTCCAGACGATGCGACCTAGGAACCAACCACTGTTCTTCAGTAGTTTCTGCAGCTTCAACCTTGAGGATAAGGCTATTTTTATGGGGGAGGGCATGTTAGGGTCCAACCCTAACCCCCTTATTTATGTAATAGGATCGAGTCATAGTTATAGTTAGTTAAAGAGTCAATAAAGCCCATATTAATAATTGTAAGTGCTTGACCCGCATTTAAAGAAGGGACCACGGTTAGTTGCAGATTGGCCATGGTATTAGATAGATGGTATTAATAATTAAAGAGTCAATAAAGCCCATATTAATAATTGTAAGTGCTTGACCCGCATTTAAAGAAGGGACCACGGTTAGTTGCAGATTGGCCATGGTATTAGATAGATGGTATTAATAAGAACCATGGTACTGACCCATGGTATTGCATGTATGAATCCTATATAAAGGATAGAGACTCCCCTTGAGGAGCATCATGTCTTATTTTGTAATCGAGCCCAACTCTATTGGAGGTTGCCCCCTAGAAGAGGCAAGTGAACATTGCTTTCCTTTTTGAATAATAAAATACATGATGTTATTTCTCATTGTTCTGTGTTCTGGGTATATTTCTTCACGTATCTTCTCAGGTCAAGAGCATAACATAATATTCTTATTATAGAAATTAATAATATTTTAATTTGAAATATTACCTAATTTATCATGAATAAGTCAAACCCTAACAAATTATATTATAAAAATTAATTATTTTTGGATAAAATTATTATTATAAAATTGGATATTATTAAATAATCTATTTATAATATCGAAATAAAATATTTGATTGTTACATAATAGCGAATGTTTAACTAGATATTAAACAAATTTTCCTCAGTGACAAATTAACCAATGGCTAATTCTAGACAATAGTGTATCCGATCAATTGATTTTCCTCCTTGTTATGAAGATAAACCACATTAGTTGATTCAAATAAATGTGATTAATCGAAATATCTACAATAAAAATTAAATTAAATTAAATTTTATATATATATTTATATTTATATTTATATTTATATTTATATTTCATGAAATATTCAAATTCATTATACCAATCCCAAAAGAGAAAAAGAAGAGTTCAACGGATTCTAGAGAAGGAAAAAGAATGACTCAAACGTTGGTACCATGCTTCAAAATTGGAATTAGATCAGTGTGTTTGCAGCAGAAGAGATATGATGTGCTGGGCACGTACATAAGTATTTCTTAATTCCATTCCACAACATGATTTTTGCTTCCAAATGATTTTACATGAGTATGCCAAAAAAGAGATCATCCAATGACTCACGCATGATGTTTCAGGTCTGGTTCAATGAACTCACCAATACGAAATTCGAAGATCACTATCATGCTGATTTATTAGATTGATGCAGGAGAAGAATTTCAATTGATCTCTACTATCTATATATATATAGATAAGAAAGTAAGACAAAATTAACCAATGAATCCAACGTCATATCTCGTACCACAAATATAAATATAATAAGTAAATGAATATATGAAAGAACCTCTACAAAACTATAATCGACAAAACACCATATACGTAATAAAATGGATTAGGTTATAATTTTAATATAAGTATGAATATATAATTAATTAGTATGGTAAAATAATATAATTAATGGTTAGATTTTAAGTTTCTGTTGTTGTTTTTTAGTGTAGTATGATCCGGATTATTTACAGAATCTTAAAAGGGGTCTATCATCAGAACAAAAAATAATAGATTATGAATTGTTTTTTCGTGTAGTATGATCCGGATTATTTACAAAATCTCAAAAAAGGTCTATCATCGGAACAAAAAATGATAAATTATGAATGATCGTTTTTTGAGAGGAGAATCCTTCGACTAGCTATATATAAACCTAATTAATCCTAAATAGTGATAATTTTTTTTTATAGAAGTTGACTTAATTAATTAATTAATTAAACCAATTAAATA
>APFE030467170.1:133285-176389 GCA_000404065.3 Pinus taeda | reverse complement strand
GAATAGATTTGGAGATCAGATCTGAGCTGTATTGTGTGTAACAGGTGGAGATAGTGCTGAATACTTGTGAGAAGTATTGACTATTGTAATGTTACATGTTCTCAATCATTAATAAATAAGTAGTGTGGGGTTTTCAGCTGTAATCTTTCCCCGGGTTACATACTGTGTTAATGTGTGCATGCTCTTGATGTTTTATTGTTATTGATGTTGCTATATTGATGATCAACGTAGAGGAGCTTACGTATTGTGTATGTATTCTGCAATAGTACATGATCAGGATAATCTCCATTGAATATGTGTTTATTATTCAAAAATTCTACATGGTATCAAAGTTGTTGATCATCAGATCTACTATTCAGGAAGTGTTTACATTCTATTTCTTCAGGCAGAGTCTGTAATTGGGCCAAGTAGCCTCTGGATTCATCCTTCCTTTGGAAGGTGAGATATCCGGTGAATGCCCATACAGTCGATCTCTATACAATAAATACCTTGTTCTCACGAATTCTAGATAAGAAGCGGTTGAGTTGGAGCTGGTGGAATTCGAATTTGCAACAGTATTTTCTTGGTGTCAAAACTAAGATGTCTTTCACCGGATTGTGATTGGAGTATGCCCTTGAGGGCAGTATGAACTATATTGCATGGAAGGACAGGATGGAGGCAGTATTGGATGATAACGGGCTGAAGGAGTTCATAGAGACAGATGTCCCAAAGCCTACTGATGCTACTCAAGTTGATGCTTGGCAAAAGAAGACCGCAAAATGTCGAAGGATTCTGTTGCAGGGCGTGAAGGATCACATTGTGTCTAGCCTCCATGGAAAGGCTACTCGATATTTGATGTGGAAATCATTAACAGAATTATTCCAAAGCAAGAGCGATCAAAGGAAGCTGGTGCTCAAAGATAAACTTAGAAACATCAAATGCGAGAAGGGTGACAGTATGCCCAAGTATCTCACGAAGTTCACTCAGTGTTGAGATGAGCTAGGAAGTGTGGGGGTTACTGTCGATGATGAGGACTTGGTGAGCTTAGCTCTCCATGGTCTTCCGAAGAGTTTGCATTCCTATTAGGACTCTATCAATGGTCGGGAGAAATTGCCAGGATGGGAAATAATGTGGTCAGATCTTGTGCAGGAGAAGATCAGGCGGAGTACCAGGGATGGATCTTCATCAAAGGGAGCTGATGAAGAAAATTGCGCTTTGGTTGCTAAAGCAAAGAAAGGCAAGAGCAAGAAAGCTTCTCAGTCTGGTGCGAAAGGCAAGAAGTAGGACATGTCCAAGGTGAAGTGTTTTCACTATCACCAGCACGGACACTATGCCACTAATTGTCCGCAAAAGAAGAAGAACAAGCAAGCTACTGGATCTGCAGCAGGAGAGGCTCTAGCCTCATAGTTTCAGCTTGATTTTTCATTGATTGCATGCTTGGTTTCAAGTGTGATGGGATAGGTGTGGTTCTTGGACAGTGGTGCATCTTTTCACATGACGGGAGATAAAGATTTGTTTTCTGATCTGGAGGACAAAGATCTTGGAGTGCACATTGAGATGGGCGATGATGGTAGATACAGTGCAAACGGCATTGGTACCATTTCCTTTAAGAGCAAGTCTGCTAAACCCTTCGTATTGAAGGAAGTCATGCATGTTCCAGGATTGAAGAAGAATATTATCTCTGTGGCGATGTTAGAAGACAAGGGGTATGATGTTGTTTTCAACAAGGGAAAAGCTTTCTTGTGCGGCAAGACAACTGGTGAGACCCGGAAGATAGGGGTTCAAGTAAGGAACCTTTATCAGCTGCATGTATATGGACAGCAATGTCAGGCAAGGCAGAAGGATTGGTGAGCCGGGATGATGGCGAGTTGTGGCACAGGAGATTGGGTCACCTTCACCATGGAGCCTTGAAGATACTACAGTAGATCACTACAGGGCTTCCTAAAGGCACACTTGCGCAGTCAGATCAGTGCAAGGGGTGTACTTTGGGGAAGTTTGTGAAAGCCACCTTTCACGAGAAGGATAGTTTCGCCACGACGATCCTTGAGAGAATTCACACAGACATGTGTGGACCTTTCTCAGTTGCTTCGACAGCAAAACACAGGTATTATGTGATTTTTGTTGATGATTTCTCTCGTAAGTGTTGTATCTTCTTCATGCAGAAGAAGAGCGAGACATATTCAAAGTTCTGTGAATTCAAAGCAATGGTCGAGAAGGAGTCGGGTAAGAAGGTGAAGGCTCTTAGGAGCGGTAATGGTGGTGAATACATCTCGGACGAGTTCAAGGATTTCTGCAAGGCAGAAGGGATTCAAAAAGAGCTCATAGCTCCCCATAACCCACAACGGAATGGGGTAGCTGAGCGGAAGAACAGAACGATCGTGGGTGTTGTACGGGAAATGTTGCATGATTAGGGCCTACCCCTTCACTTATGGGCGGAAGCATGCAATACAGTAGTTTATGTGCAGAATCGTTGTCCTCATAAGATACTTGCCATGAGTACACCCGAGGAGGCTTATTCTGGTAAGAAACCTGATCTTTCTCATTTGAGGATTTTTGGTGCTAACGTTTACATGCATGTGATGAAGGATGCCAGGAAGAAGTTGGAGCCGACCGCAGAGGTTGGGATATTTGGGGGTACACTAATACGCCCCACAACTATCGTGTGTATTTGCCAGACAGTGGTAAAACTGTTGTGCGACGGGATATAAAATTTCAGGAGGAGAAAGCCATGAAGTGTTTTCTTGAGAGGGAGCTACACTTGCATGCGGATGAGGAGCTATTAGTTCCTAAGGATGAGCTTCAGGACGTGGATCAGCCACAGGACGAGGTTCATGGAGTGGAAGAGACCACTCAAGCAGTGTCAACCATCAGAGGGCGAAAGCACTTGACAGAAGCTGAGCGACTGGCTCAAGATGCAGAGAAAGTTGTAGGGCCACGTACAACCCAACGTAGACAAAGACAGTCACCTGATCGGTACACTGGATACATGGCTCTTATGAGCAAGTGTGTTGTGACTGAGTCATCCTCTTTTGAGGAAGCTGTGGAGGATCCCGCATGGGTAGACGCCATGGTGGAAGAGTATGATTTTATTGTCAGAAACAGTGCATGGGAGATTGTTCCTAGACCAGAAGGGAAATTAGTGGTGGGTTCGAGATGGATCTACAAAGTTAAGCAGGCAGCTGATGGGAGTGTGGAGAAGTACAAGGCAAGATTTGTTGCCCGAGGCTTTTCATAGATAGAGGGGATCGATTATGAGGAGACCTTTGCACCTATCGCAAGGTATTTTTCCATACGGACGATTCTTGCTCTCTGAGTGCAGATGGGATGGCACATTCATTAGATGGATGTGAAGACTGCGTTCCTCAACGGAGTCATTGAGGAGGAGGTGTACATTGAGCAGCCCGAAGGCTTTGAGGTCTTCAGCAGCGAGTTGCATGTGTGCAGGCTCAAGAGAGCGTTGTATGGGTTGAAGCAAGCACCACGTGCTTGATACACATGGATAGACAGCTATTTCACCGGACTTGGATTCTCCAAGAGTGAGGCGGATCCTAACCTATACCAGATTGTGGTGGAGGGTAAGTTTCTTATCATTGTATTGTATGTAGATGATTTGATTCTAACGGGTGATGAGCTGTTGATACTTTCATGCAACGATGATCTTGCTAAGGAGTTTGAGATGAAGGACTTGGGCCTCCTTCACTATTTCCTAAGATTGGAAATATGGCAGCGCAATGGTGGACTGTTTGTTTCTCAAGGTAAGTATGCTCGGGAGATACTGGAGAAGTTCAACATGCATGGCTACAAGCCTGTTGATACTCCTCTTCCTGGATGTTGGAGGAAGGAGGATGCCACTTCGGGAGAAGAAGTGGATGCCACTATTTATTGATAGTTAGTGGGGTCGCTGATGTATTTGGTCAATACACGACCTGATATATGCTATGCAGTTAACCAGCTTTCACAAGCTATGGTTAAGCCTACCAAGCTCTTCTGGAAGGCGGGTAAGCATGTATTGCGCTACTTGAGAGGCACATCGGGATATGGTTTGTGGTACAGACATGAGGATGAGGTGAAGCTATGTGGCTTCACAGATGCAGATTGGGCAAGGAGCCCTACGGACAGAAAGAGCACATCAGGAGGGGTCTTCAGTATTGGATCGATAGCAGTTTCTTGGTACAGCAGGAAACAGAGATCCGTGGCACTCAGTTCATCGGAGGCCGAGTATATGGTAGCAAGTTTGGCTGTATGCGAGGCTATATGGATGAGGAAGATCCTAGTTGGTTTGTTCGGTTCTCATTTGGATCCTACTGTGATTTACTCTGATAACCAGAGTTGCATTAAACTCTCAGCTAATCCTGTATTTCATGATAGATCTAAACATATTGACATCAGGTACCATCATATCAGAGATTGTGTGCAGCGGAGGATCATGTTACTTTTGTTCATTCCAACGGAGGATCAGGATGCTGATATTCTGATGAAGGCTCTCACCAGGAGCAAATTCGAGTACCACCGAGGCAGGATAGGGGTTGATGATAATCCATATCTTGTCGAGAGGGAGTGTTGAGATTGCAACAAGATGATGGAGCTTAGTGAAAAGAGTCGCCTTCACTAAGTGGGCCGCAGGCAAATTATGGCGCAAAGTCTATTTTTAGACTATGTCTATTTTTAGACATATGGATCATGTCTATGAGTTGCAGGATGTTGTTTATGGATGATTGGTCAAGTTGGAAAAACTAGATGGACTTCTATTTTTAGACAACAGCGGTGACACTGTCAAGTCTAATTATAGAGCAGTCAAATATTATTAGCTTATAATAATATTTAGACTATAAACTTTATCTTATTCTCTTGGAGCACTTCAGTTTGAGCTACAGATGTGGCACATGCAGCTGTCAGAAGGAAATACATTTTCTTTGTGGGTCAGTTGATTTGTTGCATGCATGACTTCAGTTAGAACTCAATCAGTTGAGTTTGGTGGAGTTGATTGTGGAGTTGATGGAGTTGTGTTAAGTTTGACTTGGTTAAACTAGTTGTAATTAGTCTAACTACAAATAGACTAATGGTGAGTTGTTAAACTAACTATTAACTCATAATGCAACTAAAGAATACATCAGTTAACTCAGTTGCATGTCAGTGCATGTTCCATTCAGCAGGGACAGGTGCTAGAGGATCAGATTGCTATCAGTTGTGACTATAGTTGTGCATGAGGATTTACAAAATCAATGGGATTGAGTTATGCCAATGAGAATTGGCGAATACCAAGTGATTATAGCCTCTGCTCACATGATTCCCAATGTGAGTGATTCTTTTGAGGTAAATACGAGTTTGGTTCAACCATTCTCATCCATTCTTGTGCAAGTATTGAGTAATGGAGGCAGGCAAGCAGTGGAATAGATTTGGAGATTAGATCTGAGCTGTATTGTGTGTAACAGGTGGAGATAGTGCTGAATACTTGTGAGAAGTATTGACTATTGTAATGTTACATGTTCTCAATCATTAATATACAGATAGTGTGGGGTTTTCAGCTGTAAGCTTTCCCCAGGTTACATATTGTGTTAATGTGTGCATGCTCTTGATGTTTTATTGTTATTGATGCTGCTATATTGATGATCAACGTAGAGGAGCTTATGTATTGTGTATGTATTCCGCAATAGTACATGATCAGGATAATCTCCATTGAATATGTGTTTATTATTCAAAATTTCTACAATACCACCCCCCATCGCACCTTATCTTTCGATCAGCTCGGCCTTGCGATATTGTTTCATGCCGTCTGATTTCGCAGGTGGAATCAACAATCAGGTTTGGGTGTGCAGCTTTGTGGGGCCTGCAGTACTTTCACACCTTTCCAATCCTTGCAATAGGAGTTTACGAAGGAGAAAACCAGACACATAGTAGTTTCTGGGTGATCGCGGGGCTTCGGAGTGGTAAATGGTATTGGGATTGTGGGAGAGATTCCACTAGGCTCCTGACGCATGGCTTGGTATGGTCAGAAATACCACCCCCCATCGCGCCTTATCTTTCGATCAGCTCAGCCTTGCGATATTGTTCTGTGCCGTCCGATGTCGCGTGGAATCAACAATCACGTTTGGGTGTGCAACTTTGTGGGGCTTTCAAAACTTTCACACCTTTTGAATCCTTGCAATAGGAGTTTTCAGTAATATTTTTTTGGTCAAACTTCCTTTTTTCTAACCTTGGGTTTATTTGTAAGGCTAGCTTGGTTCTTGCTGAGGGGAAGATCATTCCAGATCAGAACGACCGGTTTTCCTTTGTCCTTAAAGCTTAATTTCTTTTTGTAAATGTTGTAACTTTATTTTTTGGATAATGAATTAGAAGGAAAGTCTCTTGCTTTAGGAAAAAATAATATTAATAATTAATTTATTTAAAATAATTAAAATTAGAATAATTAAATTAAAATAAAATATTTAAAACAAAAATAATTAAAACTAAAATAGTAACATTAGTTTTAACGAATTTAGGCTTCTATGATCCATATCAATTTTGAGAAGAATCTTCGGCGAAAAATCTCATATAGATATTTTAGTGACGCATTTCGAACCAACCAGTATGGTTCATCGTCAGGACAAGTTGAATGAGCAGAACTTGTTATGCAATATAAATAGATCAGGTAGAATATCCCATGACTAAATTTCCAGATCAGGTAATGTCTAAAAAGATAACAGCTAGATTTGACCAGGAAACGACTAGCTAGACTCTGAAGGGTATAATTGACTAAATAAGCAAAATCAGTTATTAATTTCCTTATAAACATAAATGGATAATTTTATAATTATAAATATATTAAAAAAAAAGTTAATATATTATAATCATAAAATAATTCAAGTAATAGAAATTAGTTAATTATATTTTAAATCAAATATAAGTTAAAGGGATATTTAATTCTTAATTTAAATTAAGTAAATAAATTAATTAGTTATTAAATAGTTTATAAATATTAGTTAGTTGTAAAAGTTAAAATAGAATAATCTATAAATAGTTAACTCTATTTTAATTATAAGCTGAAAGGACATATGTTTACGAATATATATTAAAATAAATGGATTAGTTTTGATTCAAAGTCATAGAGTAACCCTATATAAAAATATTAGAGAAATTACAATATTAATTAATAGATTATTAACAAGTAAAAAAATCAAAGAGTTTAAATAAATAAATATTTCCAGAAAGACTTTTCCAAAATCAAGTACTTCCACCATCATGAATTTGGGCACTATGCCACGAAGTGTCCACATAAGAAGGCAAGCAAGAAGACTACAAGAGGAGCAGTGGGTGAAGCTTTGGCTTCATAGTTAGAGCTTTATTTTACTCTCATTACATGCATGGCCAACACAGTGATAGGAAGCATGTGGTACCTCGACAATGGTGCCTCGTTCCATATGACGGGGAATAGAGAATTTTTCAGTGATTTGGAGGAGAAGGATCTCCAGATGCACATTGATATGGGAGATGATGGAAGGTACATCGCGACCAAGATTGGTACAATCACATTTCATAGGGAGATGGGCTCCCCTCTTAGGCTCAAGGATGTGATGTTTGTTTTGGGTCTAAAGATGAATCTTGTCTACATTGTTGTTTTGGAAGATCATGGTTACGATGTGATCTTCAGCAAAGGAAAGGAATTCCTGAGACGCATTGCCACGAGACAAATGAAGCAAATTGGGGTTCGTGTGAAGAACCTATACAAGTTGGATGTGGAGGATTGTGTTTCATTAAGCACAAAGGTGAAGAAGGTGCAAGGATGCAATGTCGGTGAACTTTGGCATACAATACTTGGAAATTTCCATCATGGTGCTTTGAAGATCATGCAACATATTACCACAAGCCTCCCCAAAGGAGCACTAGAGCAACAAGACACATGAAAAGGGTGTACCTTGGGGAAGTACACAAAATCCACTTTCCATGGTCAGGACAACAGAGCACATGCAATCCTTGAAAGGATCCACTCTAATGTTTGTGGACCTTTCTTGGCAGCCTCCACTACCAAGCACAAGTATTTTGTCATCTTTATTGATGAATACTCACATAAGTGTTGGATCTTCTTCATGCGGAAGAAGGATGAGATTTTCTCCAAGTTCTTAGAGTTCAAGCCACTAGTGGAGAAATAAATGGGAAAGAAGGTGAAGGCTCTCAGGATCAATAATGGAGGTGAGTAAGTGTCGAATGAATTCAAAAAATTATGTGCAAAATAAGGCATTCGAAAAGAGTTGACAACACCCCACAACCCAAAACATAATGGGGTGCCTGACAGGAAGAATCGAAGCATTTTGGGAGAAGCATGAGAGATATTACATGACCAAATCCTACCTCTACAATTGTGGGTTGAAGCATGCAACACAATTGTCTATTTGCAGAACAAGAGTCCTCATCGGATTCTTGGCATGATCACACCAAAGGAGGATTTCTCGAGGAGGAAGATGGATGTGTTGCACTTCAGGATCTCTGGAGCATATGTATATTTTCATGTCTCTAAAGAATCAAGGAAGAAGCTAGAGCCCATAGTAGAGTTAAGGGTATTTGTGGGTTACACAGAAACTCCCCATAGCTACCATGTGTATTTTCCATCCCCCAAAATGGCAGTTGTACGATGGGATGTCAAATTTTATAAAGACAAAGCCATGTGATGCTCTCTTGAGAGGGAGCTTTAGATCCCACTAGAGGATGAGCTTTTAGCTCCAAATGAGGATCTTCAGGATGTTGTGGAGCAAATACAAGTTGAGGAGAAGAGAGTAGAGAGAGCTCATCAAGTAGAATCATTCAGAGAAGGCAAGAAGAGAACCAGGGAAGCTGAGATACTTGTGCAGGATGTGAGGGAGAATGTGGGTTCTCCTTCAAATCAACACAGATAGTGGAGGTCACTAGATCAGTACACTAGCTACATGGATCTAATGACTGAGCTAGTAGATACTGGGCCATCCTATTTCAAGGAAGCAGTAGAGAAACCTGTATGGGTTGATGCAATTGTGGAGGAGTGCAAATCCACTGTGAAGAATAGTGTTTGGGAAGCGGTCCCAAGACCAATAGACAAATCAGTTGTGGGCTCAAGATGGATCTTCAAGGTGAAGCAGACAACAAACAAAAGCATATAAAAGTACAAGGCCAAATTTATGGCCAAAGGGTACTCTCAGGTTGAGGGGTTTGACTATGAGGAGACCATTTCTCCTATAGCAAGGTACTCATCCATTCGATCAATCCTTTCTTTGGCTGCATAGATGGGGTGGAAGATACACCAGATGGATGTGAAAACAAAATTCCTCAATGCAATTATTGAAGAGGAGGTGTATATCGAGCAACCAGAAGGCTTTGATACTTTTGATCGAGAGTCTCATGTGTGCAGACTCAAGCAAGTGTTGTATGGTCTCAAGAAAACACCTTGTGCTTGGTACACCAAGATTGAAAACTATCTCACTGGTTTTGGCTTCACCAAAAGTGAAGTAGATGCAAACCTCTATCATATTTTGGTAGAAGGTAAATTGTTGACTATTGTTTTATATGTTGATGAATTGATCTTGACTGGTGATGATAAACTGGTCAGATCTTGCAAGGAGGACCTTGCAAGAGAGTTCGAGATGAAGGACATGGGTCTCATGCACTACTTCCTTGGATTGGAATTATGGAAAGGTGATGGGGAATTATTTGTCTCTCAGGGAAAGTATGCCAACGAGATACTTCAGAGGTTCCTCATGGACATGTGCAAACCCATGGAGACTCCTCTAGTAACCAACTTGACGAAAGAGGATGCCACTTCAGGTGAGGAAGTGGATATGACTGTTTACGGGGAGTTGGTGCATTCACTCATGTATCTTGCGAACACATGACCAAACATGTGCTTTGCAGTCAACCAACTGATTCAATCTATGGTTAGGCCAACCAAACTATTTTGGAGGGAAACTAAGTATGTTTTATGGTATGTTAAAGGCACTAACTAGTTTGGACTTTGGTATAGATGAAAAAAGGGAGTGAAGTTGTCTGGCTTCACCGATGCAGATTGGGCGGGAAGTCCATCAGACTAGAAAAGTACATCAGGTGGAATTTTCAATGTTGGGTCTGCAATGGTTTCTTGGTACAAATTGAAGTAGAGATCAATGGTACCCAACTCAACAAAAGCATAATACATGGCTACAAGTCAAGCAACATGTGAGGCAATATGGATGAGGAAGATACTTGTTGGGTTGATTGGTCAGATGATGGATCCTACTATGATTTACTTTGATAATCAGAGTTGCATCAAACTCTCTAAGAATCCTGTTTTCCACAATTGATCCAAGCATATTGATATCTAGTATCACCATCTACATGATTGTGTGCATAGGCGTATTATGTTGTTGTAGTACATTCCGACAAAGGAACAAGAAGCTGATATTTTGACAAAGACCTTGCCAAGAGGGAAGTTCGAGTTCCACAAGTGCAAGATAGGGGTGGTTGATAATCCCTTTCTTGCTGAGAGGGAGCGTTGAAAATGCAACAAGAAAATCTCAGTTTGATTTTTCCTTTGTTAAACTAGACAAAATTTGAATTTATATTTCAGCAAAATACTTAGAGATAGTTAACTGAGGTGACATGGCACCTGTCACTTAGTTAACTCAGTTAATTCGAGTTGTGGAAGCTTGAGTTTAGTTTAGCATGTTTGGTTACTAATTTGTAGCAATCTATTTTAGTTAATTTGAGTTATTGTCAGTTTAACTAGTTCTAACTGTTAGAAGAACTAGTGGAGGTCAAGTTGTGGAAGTGGAACTTTAACCACACTCAGTGATAAACTAGTTAACTAATCAATTGGCCCAAAATAATTGTTGCATGTAGAGAATTTGAGTTACCCAACTGAGATGGAGATTCCAAGGTAGTGTACTATCATTTGTAGCATATTTAGATGTGTACAGGTGGTGCATGTAGTTAGAGCAAGGACCCTAGGGAATTGCACAATTCAATAATGGGAAATTCCTAAAAAATAGGGGAAATTTTCCAAGGGAACAACACAAGAAAATGAGAGCTTGGAGGGCTAAAAAAATGGCTAAGCGTTGGCCAGAGTCAATCAGTCAGATAAAGGAATAAACTATACACTTGCAGGGTGTGCTTAGGCTTGAGAAACCATATGTATTTCATCTTTATTCTATGATTAATGCAATATAGATAGTAAGGGGTTTTAAGCAGTTTCTTTCCCCTAGATAAATCTTTGTGCATGTGTGATATTTCCTTTTGCATGCCTATGATTCATGTTCAAGATGGTGAATAAACTTCCGCAAATATGTATTTTATACTTAATATCATTACAATATAATTTAATTTAATAATATAAATTAAGTTTATTTTATTATTAAATGGTGAAATTTTTTCTTACAAAATTTAAATATTTTTTTAATATTAATTTGTATAGTAGTCAACCAAATATATTTATTAATAATAATAAACAAAAATTGTATTCAAATAACTGAATAATATAACTACTTATAATTTATATTTTGTTAATTTTAAATTGTATTACCTCAAAATGACTTCATACAAAACCAGATAACGTTGTTGACTATGGAAAATAGTCAACATTTATTAAAATTCCAAAGACTATCATCATTAATTCCATGGAAACTGAAATAAACTAAACTATTAAAAGTAAAAGATGTACACCAAGTGGCTAAATATAACATCAAGGATTAGGTGAAGTGACTGGGGTCAGATCCCGAGCATTGGTTCCTACTAGTGCTAGAGGTTTTCAGGCCACATTAGAGATGGCCTTCTATGTGAGTAAACCAAACATCCAAATTGGCAAGACAAGAATGCTGGTGGCATTGAACATATTGGATTTCACTCAAGAAGGATATAATACCGTTGTAGTCTTCATGTTTTTCCTTCAGGACCCTGCCTAAGAGTGTCTTCATTTACCAGTGGAAGGTAATGGATTTCAAATATTGGCTCCATCTTCACTTGGTATGTCTAGTATCAAGAATCCAATTGGCAACTTCAACTTGAATTTTAGAGTCTAAGTTTTCTTGATGGTCATTAGTGGTCAAGGCTTAAATTTGATGAATTTCCTCTTCTATTTTTAGAGTGGAAGAATGAAAAATGGCTACTTCTTTTTGACCTTTGGATTGGGTTCGCGATCGATCTTGGGGATCTCTGCCACTAGACCCCCAACAACATCACATCCTCTATTGGTGCATGTTGCACTAGGTTACAAGGAACCAAAATGAAGATATCACCTAGAAAACCAAGAAATTAGGGAGACTATAAAATAGAGAACCGAGTAGAAATAAAGGCCAGTAAAACTTCATTTTCTAGGAGAGTCTATAATGGCTTCTTGTGAGATGGAGTGACTGAGGTGAAGAGATTAAAGGAATCTATGTAGAGTCCTACAACCATAAAGAAACAAGGAGACCAAAACCAATGCTCACCCCATTGTGCTCTGAAAATAGCATACCAGCAACTGCCAAGCAAGAGCTAAACCATTGAAAAAGTGTAGAAATTTTGACTGTAGATTAACTTGATAATCCAATATAACTGAAGTAAAATACTTTAATCTACTTCTACAATCATTTTGTGGAAGCTTAAAAGATTTGAGCAAGATCAAGCTGAACACGTATAACTAGAAGAAGAATCAATGCACATGAAACATAGAAGAATACTCAGGGGAAAGCCTTAGCTTAAAACCCCACTATCTATATTATCATACAAGGTGGAAATACATCAGAATTACACAAAGCCTTTGCTCCCACAGCTAGCCAATTCTCAGTACAATCCTCATGGATGCTCACAGGCAAACAAGGCTTCTCATAAACCTTCTCCTCTACCCTCCAAGCCTCTTATTTCTTTGTGTTATTTCTCCTGGGTGATCCTACTGTTACCAAGTGTAACACTGATCATTCACATTGATCTCACACCCTGTAAAACTACGCAATCCTTAAGGAACCTTTCTCCTTTTTCATGGATGAGTTTCCTTTATAGGAAAACTCATGCAACTGATAGTAACCTGTCCTTGACATTTAGCTCAACTGGGTCTTTCTCTGAATAGACTTGCATGAGTTACTGATGAGAGCATATTTAGTTATCTAGAGTACACTAGTTGGATGCATGCATGCATTAACTGACTCAACTCACAATTAGTTCCTCAAACAGTTTGGAACTAATTTAACTGGACTTAACTCAGTAAACTAAGCTAACTAATTACAACTCAATCTTATCTCCTTAATTAAGGGATAATCTCCTTAATTTAATGGATAATTTTTGCTTGACTTCAGAAAGACTTCTAACTTGAATTTCTCCAACTAATTAACTCAAGATGAATTAATTAATTATTTTTCAAGCAGCTGGTGAGAATAAATTCAAATTTAATTCACAATTTTAATTCAAGGACAAATTAAAATTGGAATATACTGGATTCTATTTGTATCATTTCTTGTTGCTACTTTCAACACTCCCTCTCAACAAGAAAGGAATTCAATTTGTTCCCGATCCTGAACCTTTGGAATGTTCTGCATGCAACATTTCTCTCAAGTGTTGTTTCTCCAGCAAATTGAGAAACAAAAAAAAACATATAACCTGAATTAGTATGATGCATGTGTCATCAAAGTCTCTGGCTGTTATTGCCTCTATCAACTGAAAACTCTGTGCTTCTACTGACTCAGCCTTTCTGCACTGTCGTCAATCCTTCTCTGTGCTCTTAAGTATCTGACTGCTCTAGCCTCTATCACTTTGATCTCTGACTGCATTAATCTCACTGATTCCTCCCACTACTATGTACTTTGGGCTCCCATAGCAAGGTACGATCCATGAGATAAAACCTCTCAATGGACCCTGCCCAATTTCAGCGTTCTTGAGACTATCACTTCACATCGCCCACCTCACACCTAGAGGTATGTGCAGAAATTTTCTACAAATCAGCTAACTCTGATACCATGTAGAAATTCCCACCTGTAGATCACCTGGTAATGCAATATACTAAAGCAAAACACTTGATCTACTTATACAAACAATTTGGCGGAAGCTTAATCGAACATAAGAAACATCAATAAGAACACATATAACTGATAAGAAGCAATCAATCACACATAACACAGAAGATATAACCCGGGGAAACCCCAACCCTCAGCCTAAAACCCCAACTTTGTATTATCATACGAGTGGAAATATAGCTAGTATTACAAAAAGAATAAGCTCAAAAGCTATCCTGCTCTTTCTGCAATACCCCTGTTGTTCATAGATAGTCAAAGGCCTCTCTCTAACCTCTGGTCTACCCTCCAAGCCTCCTATTTCTTTGCGCAATTTTGATTGGGGTCCAGTGTAGCCACTTGTGTGAATTTGCCTCTTCACACACTTACTAACCTCTGATCCAACTACGCAGTCCTGAAGGAGACAAATCCTTCTCCATGGATGAGCTTCCTTTATAGGGAAAAATTCATCCAACTGATAGTACATTGTCCCTTCTTTGATCTCAACTGGGTCTCTGTTTGACCTGACATGCATGAGTTATTCATGAGAGAATCTTTAGTTATCTGAAGTGCAGCAGTTATAAGCAAGCATGCATTAACTAACTGAAATCACATTAATTTAAACATAATGTTTAAATCAATTATAACTAGACTTGACTCAGTTAACTGAGCCAACTAATTACAACTCAATTTAAAACTCATCCTTATCTCTTTAACTGATGGATAAATTCCTCAATTAATAGATAAATTGTTGCATGTCCTCACATAGACTTCATGTTTGATTTTTCACAACTAATTAACTCATGGAGAATTGATTAATTTATTTTCAAACAGTTGTTAAGTTCAAATTCGAATTTTACTTCCTATTTTAGTCCAGGGACTGAATACAAATAGGAATCCATCCTGAACTACTAAAAATAGAAATTCTATTTTTAGCACTTCCATTTTTCATTCCCTGTTGCCCAATCTAGCATTGGTACCCAAATTGCTATTTTTAGCAGTGCTATTTTTAGCATTTCTTGTTGCCATTTTCAAGAGTCCCTCTCAACAAGAAAGGCTTCAACCTCAAACTCGATCCTGTACCTCTGGAATGTTCTGCACGCAACACTTCTACCAAGTGTGGTTTCTCCAACAACTCTTGAAACAAAAAAATCTCCCCACTGACCTCTCTGTTAGGCTAGAAACATACTCTGATGTTGAAGCTCTACTTGCTGCTGACAAGTGCTCCCTCTCTAACCTCTAAGTTTCTACAACACTCCATGCATCTCGCACCATTGCACACCTCTCTATGCCATCCTGCTCTAGTGCAACACTCCTGTGCCTCTCGCATCATTGCAGCCTCCTAGCTCTACAGAGTCCTGAGACTCCCACAGTGTAGCTCTCTCTGCCTCTCCATCTGCATCTATCTCTACCCACTCAGCCAGTCCTTCTACTACTCATCGGGGCTCCAGTAGCAAAGTCGAATCAAAGAGGTTGGGTACCTCAAGGATCCTACCCCTCCTCCTTGGGACAATCACTCCACATTGCCCCACCTCCTACCTGGAGGTATGGTTGCATCTGATCCCTCTACCCACCTGGCTCGAAGTTTCCCCCTACTAGAGGTATCTGCATGAGTGGATGCCTCCACTATGTCTCCTCTCATCTTCCCCAATTGTGGCTGCTCCACAACCTCCTGAAGTTGCTTCACCAATCGTGACTCCTCCACAATTATCTCGGACTTCTTCTGGCGTTGCATGTTGAGAGGTAATGTACTCTCCCTCTCAACCACCAAGTCTCCATCAGTTTCCTTGCTGCTCAAGGCTTTGCACGCATCTTGAACCTCAAGAGCATACAAGTTCTTGACCTGTGAACCGATCTGCTTCACCTGTCTAGTGATGATGTGTCTAAGGAAAACCTTTCCCTTACTGAAGACCACATCATAGCCTCTATCTTCTAGCATCACGATCGAAACCATATTGGTCAAGGTAAGATGAGCTCCATGCTCCCTCTAAAAAGAACAATGCCTACACCTGAGACATTATACTTTTCATCATTACCCATCGCTATGAGTATCTGGAGATCTTTCTACTCCAAAGTACTAAAAAAACTCTTGTCATTGGTCATGTGGAAAGAAGCTCCACTATCAAGAAACCAACCACTTCCCACCATGGACAAAACCATGCATGCGAACAGTGTGAAATCCAACTCGAACTATGAGGCTAGTGCCTCACCTTCTGATCCTTCCACAGATCCCTTCTTGGATTTCCTCAATGGACAATTTGTAGCAAAATGGCCCACCTCATGACAACGAAAGCATCGCACTTTTGATTTGTCAAACTTCTTCCCACCATGGGAAGAACTGGATTTGAATGAGAAACCTTCTCCTTCCCCTTCTTCACCTTACTCGCTAAGGCGTAGTTTTCTTCATCCTCCATGGATGAAGAACCATCTCTAGTGCTTCTTCTTATCTCCTCTTGCATCAAATCCGACCAAAGTCGTTCCCAATCTGGCAGTTTCTCTCTTCCATTAACCAAGTCCTGGTAGCTATGCCAACTCTTAGGAAGATCGAGGAGTGCAAGACTCACCATGTCACCATCAACTGTCACAATCCCTACACTTCCAAGCTCATCCCTGCATGTGGTGAGATTGTTTAGATACGTAGAGATCGTGTCACCCTTTTCACACTTGATCTTTCAAAGCTTGTCTTTCAATGCAAGCTTCCTTTGATCACTGTTATTCTGATATAGATCTTTCATTATTTTCCACATTGAAAATGGTGTCTCCTTCCCATGGAGACTCGAGACTATGTGATGTCGAACTCCCTCCGGAAGGATTCTCCTTGCTCTAGCCACACATTTCTTCCATTCAGCCAATTCAGCAGCACCAATTGGCTTGAGGACTAGTACTGCTTCCATGTGATCCTTCCAAGCTATATAATTCGAACTGCCATCAAGGGCATATTCAAGTCTCAAACCATAGAATGCCATAGGTGAAATAGAGATGTGATAAGAAATTGATTTCTATATTTAGGAATCACAAACTTCAACTTCTCCCTTTTTGTATACTGTTCTTCCTTGATCACCTGTGCTCTGATACCATATAGAATTTTTCTACAAATCAGCTAGCTCTAATACCATGTAGAAATTCCCACCTATAGATCACCTGGTAATGTAATATACTAAAGCAAAACGCTTGATCTACTTCTACAAACAATTTAGCGAAAGCTTAATCGAACATGAGAAACATCAATAAGAACACATATAATTGATAAGAAGGAATCAATCACACATAACATAGAAGATATAACCCAGGGAAAGCCTCAACCTAAAACCCCAACTCTGTATTATCATACAAGTGGAAATATAGCCAGTTTTACAAAAAGAATCAGGTTAAAAGTTATCCTGCTCTCTTTGCAATACCTCTACGGCTCATAGATAGTCAAAGGCCTGTCTCCAACCTTTGGTCTTCCCTCCAAGCCTCCTATTTCTTTGCACAATTTTGATTTAGGTCCAGTGCAGCCACTTGTGTGAATTGGCCTCTTCACACACTCACTAACCTCTGATCCAACTACGCAGTCCTGAAGGAGATGAATCCTTCTCCATGGATGAGCTTCCTTTATAGGGAAAAATTCATCCAACTGATAGTACAGTGTCCCTTCTTTGATCTCAATTGGGTCTCTGTCTGAATTGACATGCATGAGTTATTCATGAGAGAATCTTCAGTTATCTGTAGTGCAGTAGTTATAAGCAAGCATGCATTAACTAACTGAACTCACATTAATTTAAACAAACTGTTTAAATCAATTATAACTGGACTTGACTCAATTAACTGAGCCAACTAATTACAACTCAATTTAGAACTCATCCTTATCTCTTTAACTGATGGATAAATTCATCAATTAATAGATAAGTTGTTGCATGTCCTCACATAGACTTCATGTTTGATTTTTCACAACTAATTAACTCATGGAGAATTAATTAATTTATTTTCAAACAGCTGTTAAGTTTAAATTTGAATTTTACTTCCTATTTTAGTCCAGGGACTGACTAAAAATAGGAATCCATCCTGAATTGCTAAAAATATAAATTCTATTTTTAGCACTTCCATTTTTCATTCCCTGTTGCCCAATCCAGCACTGGTACCCAAACTGCTATTTTTAGCAATGCTCTTTTTAGCATTTTTTGTTGCCATTTTCAACAGTATGGTTGCATGTGATCAGTCTGCTGACTTGTCTCGAAATTTTCCCCCTACTGGAGGTCTCTGCATGAGTGGATGCCTCCACTCTGTCTCCTCTCAGCATCTCCAATTGTGGCTCCTCCACAATTGTTTGAGACTTCTTCTGGGGCTGCATGTTGAGAGGTAATTTACTCTCCCTCTCATCCACCAAGTCTCTTACATTTGCCTTGCTCCTCAAGGCTTTGTATGCATCTTGAACCTCAAGAGCATACAGGTTCTTGGCTCATGAACCGATCTGTTTCACCTGTCTTGTGGTGATGTGTCTAAGGAAAACCTTTCCCTTACTAAAGACAACATCCTAGCCTTTGTCCCCAACATCATGATCGATACCAAATTCTTCTTCAGTCTAGGCACATACTTCACATCTGTCAAGGTGATAAGAGCTCCATGCTCCCTTTGAAAAGAAACCATGCCCACTCCTGAAACACTATATCTTTCATCATCACCCATCTCTATGCGCATCTTGAGGTCTTTCTCCTCCAAGGTACTAAATAAACTTTTATCGCCGGTCATGTGGAATGAGGCTCCACTGTCAAGAAACTAACCACAACCCATCATTGACGACACCATGCATGTGATGAGGGTGAAGTCCATTTCGAACTGAGTGGCTAATGCCTCACCTTCCAATCCTTCCGAGGATCCCTTCCTGGACTTCTTTGATGGTCAATTAGTTGCATAATGACCCATCTCGTGACAATTAAAGCAACTCACTTTAGACTTGTCAACCTTCTTCCCTCCATGAGAAGAATTCGATTCGGAATGGAACGCCTTCCCCTTTGTGTTCCTTGCCTTACTTGCTAAGGCCATATTTTCTTCATCATCCTTGGATGAAGAACCATATCATGTGCTCCTCCTGATATCCTCCTACATGAGATCCGACCACAGTCATTCCCAATCTGGCAGTTTCTCCCTTCCATTCACAAAGTCCTGGTAGTTATTCCAACTCTTTGGAAGGCCAAGGAGAGCAAGGCTCACCATATCATCATCATCAGTAGTTATTCCCACACTGCTAAGCTCATCTCTGCAAGTGGTGAGCTTGTTTAGATATGTGGAAATAGTATCGCAGTTCTCCATCTTGATTCTTCGAAGCTTATCCTTGAGCGCCAATTTCCTATGGTCGCTACTGTTCTGGTAGAGGTCCTTCAATGTCTTCCACATTGAATATGGAGTATCCTTCCCATGGAGACTCAAGACAATATGGTCTCGAACTCCCTCAAGGATAATCTGTCTCGCCCTCGCCACACACTTCTTCCATTCAGCCAACTCTTGTGCATTAGTTGAGCCTAGCTTGGGATTTCTTGATTAATGAAATCCTTCAAGCTGTTTCCTTCTAATACAACGTCCATGCGATCTTTCCATGCTATGTAATTCGAGCTACCTTCCAAGGCATACTCGAGTCTCAAGCCATAGAACACCATTGACCAACCTTGAAGTATGATATAAATTCGATTTGCACCTACAACCCCGAACTTCAAACTTCGAATTGTCTTCTCAGTATACTGTTCACAACTCTAATAACCTTTGCTCTGATACCATGTAGAAATTATGACTGTAGATTAACCTGATAATGCAATATAACTAAAGCAAAATACTTTAATCTACTTCTACAGTCAATTTTGCATAAGCTTAAAAGATTTGAGCAATATCAAGTTGAACACATATAACCAGAAGAAGAATGAATGCAAATGAAACACAAAAGAATACTCAGGGGAAAGCCTCAGCTAAAAACCCCATTATCTGTATTATTATGCGAGGTGGAAATACATTAGAATTACACAAGCCTTAGCTCCCACAGCTAGCCAGCTCTCAGTACATCCTCCTGGATGCTCACAAGCAAACAAGGCTTCTCACAAACCTTCTCCTCTACCTTCCAAGCCTCCTATTTCCTTGTGTTGTTTCTCTTGGGTGATCCTACTATTACCAAGTGTAACACTGATCACTCACACTGATCTCACACCCTGTAAAATTTCGCAATCCTCAAGGAACCTTGTTCTTTTTGCATGGATGAGTTTCCTTTATAGGAAAACTCATGCAACTGATAGTAACCTGTCCTTGACATTTAACTCAACTGGGTCTTTCTCTGAATAGACATGCATGAGTTATTGATAAGAGAATCTTCAGTTATATGGAGTACACTAGTTGGATGCATGCATGCATTAACTGACTCAACTCACAATTAGTTCCTCAAACAGTTTGGAACTAATTTAACTAGACTTAACTCAGTAAACTGAGCTAACTAATTACAACTCAAATACTCAATCTTATCTCCTTAATTAAGGGATAATCTCCTTAATTTAAGGGATAATTGTTGCATGACTTCAGAAAGACTTCTAACTTGAATTTCTCCAACTAATTAACTCAAGATGAATTAATTAATTATTTTTCACGCAGCTAGTGAGACTAAATTCAAATTTAATTCACAATTTTAATTCAAGGGAAAATTAAAATTGGAATACTCTGGATTCTATTTTATCATTTCTTGTTGCTATTTTCAACAAAAAGCTGACAAAGCAAGAGGAATTGGACATAGGATGAATTACCCACTATTGGACAACCCATTGAGCTTGAACTTATGTCATTGTGAGGATGAATTGTTTCTAGTCACCACCCTCCCTTGCTCAAGTTGTCATAATTTCCACCAGTATCCCAAAGGTCTCCTCCACCACTGTCTTCAAAAAGGCTATCTCTTTTCACAACTACTCAACATCCAGTGCATGCATTGGAGGTTAACATCAATGGAAACATAACCTCCTAGAATTACGATGCATATCGAGCCTTGGCCATAGGAAAGTGCCATCCTTTACAACAAGGTAGAAACACACAACTTGCTACACAACATTGAGCCGTAGCAATAAGGTTCGAGCCCTGCACAACTTTTTCCATGGGGAAATTGTTGCACCTATGACAGGGGGTCGTTGCATCAAGGTCTTCCAACAAAAGCGCTCAGAGGGAGAGTAGCCTACGATATAATTATGAAAATAAGGAATAATTATTTACATGATCAACCCACCCCTCTTAAAAAGAATTAGAAGCAGTGGATTCTTCCCCTCCCTTTTCATTATCTCAAATTCCAATACCCTAATCAAAATAAATATTAGTAATTGAAAAATAAATATATAAACCACTTTTTTTATAAATTATTATATACCTTTATTTATCTCGAATTCCAATACTTAATCAAAATAAATATTAGTAATTGAAAAATAAATATATAAAAGACTTTTTAATAAACTTTTATATACCTTTATTTATTTAGATTTGATCCTCTTATTCAATATTACAATTTTATCCCAGGATAACATAATTAAAAATAAAACCAATCAGATAAACATAACCATGTTTACCTACTCAATACCCAAAACTTTTTCCAAATTAAAATGCACTGTTCTCTATCTGCTGTAACAGTTAACTCTGACAATTTAATCACATTATCCTTGCATCGTAAGTTCCCAATATATTAAGCTACCACAAGGACTTCAAACATTTGTAATCCTAGTACGAAAATTGTGGTTTCTCCCATCTATCAATTTAGCAATTTATGGTTGACCCAACTCAATAAGTGCACACAAATTTCAAACGTGCTTGCTTTATTTGAAGGCAATGGTGGCAAATACAACACCACCCATATCATTAAATGGACATATTTAGTGGAGATGGAGTTACAACCACCAAATTCCTAGGAGGGCCACTAGATATTGCAGTAGCGTTAGATTTATACACTAAGCAATATATACCAGTATGGACATTAATATCCACATGGTCTTGGCCTCTGTGTTGGTGGGGTAGTTGGTTTTATGGCTCTACAAGACTCAATACTCCTCTCTCAATCCAAAAATTTACAGGAGTTGGATGCCTTCCATTGACCATAAGACTTGTTCAAAACAATAGATAACCATTTTCATTTTTTCTTGGTTTCATTCCAAATATTTTGGACCCAAATCTAGAAAAGTTACATTAGTTGGATGCCCTCCTTTGACCAATACCAGAAATAACAATTTGTCAAGGAAAATTATCTGAATTTGGAAATATGTCTGCAGTACGGAAGGTGATAATTTTTTACAATATAAAAGGTGGGTGCCTTGTTAATATCAAGACAAGTAAAGTATACACATCAATATCAAGAGCCACTGACATCTAAATTTTATAATGAATCAGATTCTCCCTCAGGAAATCATTTTTTCATGGGAAGTGTAAAGGTTATTTATAGCATTTTAAAATAGTAAGTAGTTAATGAATGTCTTGTAAGGAAATTATTTGATAGTGATAGATAACCAGTTAGTAACTATTCAGGAGGCATGTTTTTAACATTATATAATTCCTTTATTTCTTTGTAAAGATGGTAATAATAAAGTTTTTAAATTATTTGCAATGTCTCTATCTAATTTTAAAGTTTTTCCTTTAGTTATTATTTCATATATTTAAAGTATTAAGTATTTTAAGATTGGTTGAATTTCAAAGATGCGGTTTTTATGTTAATATATTATTTTTTTATAATAAATATAATTTTTTTCCAGTAAATTGATTTTACATTTGTTAATTAATAAAAAATATATTTACTGGATTTAAAAACTAATGTTTTAATAATAAATTAGCAAATATATTAATGTTATTTAAAATGTGTAAAGATTAAATTATTTTTTAATATTAAATTGAGTTCCATATATAAAAAATAATTATTTTAATAGTAGTTGAATTTTAAAAATAATACTGTAAATATTAACTTGTTAATATATTTAAATTTTAAAAATAGTGTTTTAGTAGTAAATTATTTATATATATATAATATATATATATATATATATATTCAAATTTCTTTTATTATTTGTATTTGTGGAAAAGGTATTATATAGGTATTTAGAAATTATAGTGATAGTAGTTTGAATCAATCCAAAAAAAAAAAAATAAAAGATTATATATATATATATATAGATAATTTTATTAAATTAATATTTTTATTAATCAAAATATAATAATTATTTTAGAAATTAATTTAAAAAATAAATTATATAAAAAAATAATAATGATGATATAAAAAATATAATATTACAATGGATCAATATAATTTTATTTTAGTCCACGGGGTCTTGGATAGACGGTGATGGTGCATTGTTAAGGCACTCCTAAATGTTAAGTCACCAGTTCAATTTCTCACCCTATTGGGGTGTTATCTTGGACATGACCATGATGTAGCACTCTCTCTCTCTCTATATATATATGTATGTGTGTGTGTCTGTGTGTCTGTGTGTGTGGTCAACTATACATGTAACCTTACAACGATCTTTATTCTCAATATTTATTAGTTTTTTTATTATCTTAAAGGACACAGGGTCTTTGGAGGTATAGATTCTCTAAAAGACTTGTAGATATAGAAAAAAAGTATACTGCATATTAGACCCACTATTAAGGAATAATTGTGAGCGAAGGAATACAATTTCTCATTAGGACTCCTGCATCCAAGTTTACACCTTTATTGGCGATATCATTTGCAATAGAAATATTCATTCTCAACACATGAAAGGAGCTAGTAATAGAGAAGACTAGTTTCAGATTCTCGATTCAATCAATAATGCATTGCAACTTGCAATACTTGGGTAAAGATACATGAACAAGGTGATAGATAACCAACCTTGAATCTCCAAACTCCACAAAACCTTTGATGTTTTATTCTTGTCTAGAAGGAGCCCTTGCAATAATCCATATGCTTCTGCCACATTATTTTCCAATTGCCTAACCCTCAACTGTACTGAATTTCAATTTTTCCATTGGGGCTAAGAATAACCCCTCTTGCTCCTCCTACACTCAGATTATGCTTTGAAGCACCATAAAAACTCAGAAAAAAATGATGTATGATATTTCCTCATTTTCTTCATGTCATCTTGATCTAACCTCAACTTCCACCATTCATCTTGATCTAACCTCAACTTCCACCATTCTTTAGGTCTTGAGTGAGTTTTCTTTCTCCTTGGAAAACCAAGAAGGAGGTTAAGAAGCCATTCCTTTTCTTGGGAATCCACATTTTTCCTTATCAATAGGGAAGGAAAAATTATTCCAATATTCAACACATAACACTTGAGCTCTTAAGGTTACAAAGTGGGAATGATATTGCTTCTTGTTGAAAATGTTGACATTCCGAGCTATCCAAACTTTCCAACAGACAAAGTTTGGGAACACCAACTATATTTGATTGAAAGATATATTTCCTTTGAATTTTCCAAGGTAGCAACCCTCCCAAGAAGAGAAGAGGGAGGCGGGCTAGTCAAGCCATTGAAATTTGGAGAAGAGATGAGCAAAGGTGAACTCCCAGACTTCATGAATAAAGGAACAATTGAGAAATAGATGAGCAATTGTTTCTTCCTATCTCAGGCATAAATTACAACATGAGGGGCTAGCCATTCCTTTTTCTCGAAGATTCTCCACTATCAAGATTTTACCATGTGTTAACAACCAGCAAAAGGAGTTGATTTTTAGTGGAAATTTGAGTGTCCAAACTCGTGATAAAAAATGAGACTTTGGAGGAAGTCTTGCTTGAAATAATAATAAAATGTATCCTTCTTGAAGCGTACATTTTTGAGTTCCGCCATATCCAATGATCAACAGAGGCTCGATTCCTAGGGGCATAACCAACCAATAGTGACATCAACAGGTTAAGTTGAGTCGAAAGAGTGTGTGGAACACAACCTAGGTCCCAGAAAATCCACAAACTAGAGCTATCCCATTTTGAAATATTTGATAGCGTGAATTTTCTTTCAGAGATCAGCCAATCTCTCAAGGGTATTAACTCCTCATGACTTTCCAAAGCTTTCCTATCAAGGATTTGATCAGACCATAGAATTATTGACTTCCCGTTCCCTAGATATCTGGAAATATGCTCTTTAATCAAATCCATGCATGAATATAAGAGCTTCCAGATGGACGAGCCTCCTTTTGTAGCTAGGGGAGCTTTGAGGTTTAAATCTCGTCTCTGTTGAAAGTATTTGCACTATAGAATTTATTTCCACTAGGAAAAATAAATTGAAATGTATCTCCACACCAATTTGGCATCTAATGAAATATTCATAAGGGAGGGATCTCGGATCCCTAGGCCAACATGAGACTTCAGGGATTTTACCACAACCCATTTGATGAGATAAACCTTTTTATGACTCTGCTTAGCACCCTCCCATAAATATTTCCTCATAATTTTAGCTAGTTCAAAAAGAGTCTTAGTTGGCACTAAGAGAGCTATGAATCGATAAAGAGGAAAAGTTGATAATACCACTTTAATAAGAACATGATGCCTAGATAAGTTAAACCAAATTGCTCCCCACTATTGTAGCTTGGACTTGAATTTTGCAATAATTCCTTACTAGGCTTGGGAAGAATAGGATTTTAAACATATGAGAATCCCCAAATATCTAAAATGTTTTCAAGAGGCTACATGATGAAACACAAGAAGGCGACTTACTTGTTTATGAAGAAGGGGGCTAATATTCCAAGAATACATCTATGATTTTATATTATTAATAGGATCTCTAGAAGCCAATAGATACTGAGATAGAACCTGCTTGAAGTGTTCTATAATAATTAATGAGACTCCTCCCAAAAAGAGGGTATCATCAACAAATTGAGATTGATTTATACTCTTGATACGTGAGACATATCTTATACCCAGAAGGTTGCCATTCCTTTGTTCATATTCAAGGCATCTTCTTAATGAATATGCCATCAAGATGTAAGGAAAGGAGACAAGGAGCACGCATGCCGAAGCCCTCTAAAGCTTTAAAAATTCCCAAAGAGGTCATTCACCAGAGAAGAGATCCAAAAAAAAATATAAACCTCTACCTATTTTATAAATTTCCTATCAAAACCAAATCAAAATAGCTTTTTAATAAAAATCTTAAATGACATAATAAAATACATTTGACATGTATACTAATTTTATAAAATAAAATATAAATGGCACCCAACTTTAAATGATTTTATAAGATAAAAAATCATCTAAATATTACCTTTCGTCCTTTCATCCTTTCTTAACCTAAAAACAAACAAAATCCTAAAAAAATTTTAAAGTTGGATTTGGATTTGAGTTGGAAACAAATCGTTATAGAACATAATTTCAATTTTATTATAATAAATATTTTAATATTATATAAAAATTATAATAATATATATCTATTTTTTAATAAAAATGTAGAATAAAAATTTAATGTAAATATAATAATATAAAGTGAAGATTAAATTTAATTATGTTAATGTCTTTTCATTATGTTAGGGTAGATTATTTTTTAAAAAGAATATGATATTAAGTTAGATAATTCTAATGATGATTTAATATTAGTTTTAGATCATTTTAAAGATGATTTAATATTAGTTTTGAAAGAGTTATTGTAAGGCATTGAAATGACTTTCTAATTATGGAGTAAGATTTAAATTATTTTTTGTTTACCTAAGAGTTTGTTTTTTAATCTAAGGAAATAGGGTAATGAACCAAAACCCAAAGGTATCTAGTAGGAGTGGAAGTCTACTTCGTAAAGCCACCTACAACATATAACAAATAGCCACATGGGCTTTGTTTATGCACAATGATATAGTTACAAGTAAAGGTAAATATGAAGATGCCACTAAATTGTTGGCCCTGAAAATTATAGTCTTTTTTTATTTTGGAAAAAACAAAACATAAAGATAAGTTATACTTTGGAACATAATATAGAGAATCATAAGGAGGGTGAAAGGGCGAAAATGTTTTGAGTCATTTTTAGTCTACCTTAATAATTGTTTGGATTTGGTTTTTAAATTGATGTCATAACATCCTCTTTTAATTAATCATTGAGAATGTCAACACTACGTATTTGGTAGGATTGTAAGTCTACCTCTTAAAGATGTCAACAAATTATAGTGAATGACCATTTACTTTTTGTTTATGCATAATTATGTAGCGACAAGTTAAGGTACATATGAAGATGCTACTAAGTCCTTAGGCTTTGAAAAATAAAGTTTTTTATTTTTTAATTTTCAAGAAAAAAATGAAAAACAAGATAAGTTATTATAATAAAATACTTTGAAACATTACATAGAGAATCTCAAGGGGAAATATAATTCATTCTTATTTTATCTTATTAATTGCTTGGTTTTGGTTTGTAAATTGATATCATAACATCCTCTTTTAATTAACATTTTTCATACTAGGTTTTCAATACGAGTGGAAGTCTATCTCTTAAAGGCACCAACAAGTTATAACAAATGGCCTAGTCTCTTAACGCCACCAACAAGTTATAACAGATGGCCACTAGATTTCTTTTATGTACAATGATGTACAAGCTAAATAGATCATGAAATGCTACTATACAGATGGCCCTGAAAATTAAAAGACTATTTTTGGAAAAAAAATTAAAAATATATAAATATAAGTTTTTGGAAAAAAATAAAAAAAATATATAAATATAAGTTTATTATAATAAGGTGCTTTGGAATATTACATAGAATCTCAAAGGAGATGAGAAGGGGAAAATGTTTACGACACATTTTTAGTCTACTTTATTAATTGTTTGAATTTGGTACATAAATTGACATCATAACATCTTTTTTAATTAGTCATTGATATTGTTCATATTTATGATTGTTAACTGTCATATTAAATGTTACTTATAATTATTGAATGGGTCTATGAATAACATTTTTGTGATTGTATTTACAATTATAAAATCTTTTTTTTGGACCACTACTTTAATACTATATTATCAAATTTTTACTTGTAATTCTTAAATATATTTATATTAAACATTTTTTAAAATTACATTTATATTTGTAAAATCTTATTCTTTATTTTTTGCTGTCAATAATATTTTAAAATTACATATATGCTCATAAAATCTCATTCTTTTTTACAATGAATATTATTTAATATTGATATCATTAATGGACTATCACCTTAATAGTAATATTATTGAAATTTAAATATCATATTAATAATTATTTTAGTTAGTTAAACTTTTAATATCAATATTTAGGAGCTAATTTTTTTTTTATGAAACATTTATTATAAATAAATTTTAATAATGTTATATTTTAATTAATATTATAATTTATTTAAATTTTAATATTAATTTATAATTATAATTTTATAAAATAATTAATATATATATATAATATATATATATATATATATATATATATATATATATATATAATTGTTATGACATTAATTAGTTTTTCAATTTTTCATAACAAAGTAATTAATTTATAATGGTTAATTATATTATATACTATATATCTCATTATATATAGCATATATTTTGTTGAATACATTTTAATTAATATGAACCACAAATATCAATCAATATAAACAATTAAGATTGAGTATTGAATTTGACATTTCTTGTAATCCAAAAGTATTGGAGGAGGATCAGTTGCAAAGCTCTCTCTCATTTTGATTATCATTTTAATATTAATATTTTTGAAATTTAAATAACATATTTAACCCCTCGATCGGGGCTGCCCGAGGAAATAGTCCAAATATGACTCTCAAACAAATACTAGGATGGGTATAGGCCACTGCAACCCACACGCTCATGGCGATGGGTGCGGTGGCGTCCCACATGAGGAAGTACAGGATGGAAGGGAGAAGTGGTAGCTAGTGCCAGGGTAGTGACGGAGGTGGGAAGGATAGGACAGGAGGATGGATGAGACAAAGGAGGAAGGAGGGGGAGTATGAAGGAATGGAGGGTGATGGGAAGAGTATTGTTGCGAAGGAGAGATAGAGGACTGACGAGGAAGATCAGCTCAACAACTTGCAACGACACCTTCGAAGTGTCACCGGGTATGTAATCTAGTCATATTCGTTAATTGAAATGCTGCTTGTGTGTTTACATGGAAGGGGAATGAGAGGTTCGAACAAAGAGGAGGGAAGGGATAAAGGAGGGAGAGATTTGGACATGCAGCGAGTGAAGGGGAGTGAGGTCGAACCTGTAAATGGTATCGCGAGGGACCACCCGGGACCAGAATATGAGGGAGGCTAGGCCATTAATTTAGCTAGCCAAACCTGTAAGGTGGAAGGAGAGAAGGGAGATAAGCAAGTGAGAGGTGGGGCAATTGCGAGGGACAAAGAAGAGTGAAAGGCGCACAGGCCAAAGGGGAGGGAGAACGGAAAGGAATTGAAGGTAGTAATTGTATTGTTCGAGGGACGGGAGGGTAAGGCTGTAAGTGTCATGCGAATTGAGTACCAAGACTCTAACCCCGGGAACATATCAGAGAGAGGCAATTTCCAAAAAGGCAGAGGGTATATTGCGTGGCAGGGGAGTGGCTTTGTTAGCTCTGGCGGAGAGGCTATTGCATGGCATAGGAGAGGTGCTGTTACTTCGGACATAAATGAGGCAGCAAAGAAGTGGGTAGAGGGGCATTAGGGCAGAGACGGGGGTGGTAGGAGATGTAAGGAGAGGGGCAGTGATAGAATGGTGGAAAGGTTGACAAATGTAATATGTAAGCTAACTGGAATGTTTTGTGAACAGGTGAGCACAACAGGTGAGATGGCTAGACTAGCCTGTGGCAGAGGACGCGACAGAAGGGGAAGGGAGGAGCCTCGAGGTGCTGACCCAGGTGCCTTGGAACCCAGACGTGGAAGAAAGCCAGTAGAAAGACTAATCAATGAAGGAGTGACAACATATAGAGTAGGGACAGATGTAAGCATCAAGAAGATCTTAGAAGACTCGGAGGAACAGATAAAAGAGGAGGCAGGCTCAGAAGAGGAAATGGAGGCCTGGCGAGAGGTAATCCCGGACCTAGGAAATACAAGGGGAAGGCTAATTCAATTTAAGCAAATTCTATACCTATATTGGCTCATGAAGAGCCTGATGGGGAAGGCCATGGAGCAACTATCAATGGGGATGGCAATGACCCTCCAGGACATGCCAAACTACAAAAAGGACCTGCAGACCATACAGTTTCAGTTGTGCAAGCAGGACATCCGCCTAGATTGAATCCAAAGGCATATCACTTGTATCATCGAGCTGACAAATGCACTAGGAGACTCAACTGATGACCCAGCCTTGGTCGACTATGCCTCAGAGAACCAAAATGAATAGTTAGGTTCCTGACTGTTTTTTAGTTTCTAGCGGATAGCATTTACTTTTATTATGTATGCTTATGATAGATAGAAACTTAGACTCGTATTATGATATAGATGTATATATAGCTTGGGTAGATCCCTTAAACTATATGATTTTTGGATGGCATATAATGCGGATAGGTGGCCAACAAACTTGGTTTCCCACTGGGCAAGTTGAGGCCACCTATCTCATCTATGTGGTGTCAACTTGTTTTTCATAAATAGAAAATAGAATGTCCTACCAAACATTACAAAAAAATAAAATAACATATTTAACAGATTAGGCTTAGTTTAACTGAGATTTTAATATTATATTTAAGAAGTTCTCAACACTTTTATAATATATATATATATAATTAAAATAACACTGAATAAAATTTAATATCATATATATTCTTTATAATATAAATTATATTTTTATATAATGTTAATATTAACACTATCCGTTTTTTACAATATTACATTTTTTTTCTCCTGGCCCTTCTGCATTTAAGGCGTTGCAACGCTTAGACATAGCTGAACCAACCAACGCTTGGCCGACATGGTTGACAAGTAACAGGTTTGACATTTCAGTCAGAACCCTGACTCTTGCTTTGTATATAAAACAAAAACGAAACCATATTCACAAAATGGTGAAGAACGATGCATTTAATGAAATTTGCGTTGGCTTGGGTGGTGGTTGGTTGGTTCTGGTTACCAACGCACCCATCAAAAATCCAAAATCCAAAAATAATTCACCACCTCTGCTATTCATCCCAAGCCCAATGCATCCCAAGCCCAATGCAAGACTTCAAATTTAAATCCTGGGTTGTAATTTTCATCCTTTAATGTTATAGTTCTCAGTCAATTATCAGTCACGATTGTCTTTCATCTGTCCATCCTCCAACTTCTCCGTGAAAAGGCACCGCCCTGCCTGCCCACAACATTAATTACTTAAACACGTATTGTCTCAACTGTATTATACCAAGTCCTCAAACACAGGGCTTTTGTTCACAGGCATTGTGTTGTTGCAGGAAGAAAGTTCAAACATATATGCACAACACAGTTCGATTCATATATATACATCATAATTCTTCATTTGCAGAAATAGCTTTGTGAGATATACATAGATAGACACAGTTTGTGTGTATATATACAATATTGATTTCGAATGGCGCCTTCGACTAATGAATACCATAATCAACATCGTGCAGAGCTTCTGCATCATACCATAATAACAAAGAAGATCTCGCTCCCCTGCGCCGAAGATCGGCTCTCGGAGCTCCGGGGGCTTATGAACAAATCAGAGGGAGACCCTCTGCGTGTGGTGGGAATTGGGGCTGGGGCTTGGGGGAGCGTATTCATGGCGATGCTTCGGGAAGCCTACGGTCACGTGGGAGATGATAAGGTGCAGTTCAGGATGTGGAGAAGGGCTGGGAAGGCAGTGGACAGAGCCTCTGCTCACTGTCTCTTTGATGTCATCAACTCCAGGGAGGACGTGCTCAGGAGGCTTATCTGTAACTGTGCTTATCTCAAATATGTGGAGGCCAGGTTGGGGGATCGAGTCCTGTATGCCGACGAGATTCTTCGAGATGGGTTCTGTGTCAATATGCTTGAGACACCCCTTTGTCCTGTCAAGGTGGTCACCAACTTGCAGGAGGCCGTTTGGGATGCCGACATTGTTGTCAATGGATTGCCCTCCACCGAGACGAGGCCGGTTTTTGAAGAGATTGGGAGGTACTGGGGGGAAAGGATTGCATTGCCTGTCGTTATTTCTCTGGCCAAGGGAGTGGAGGCGGTGCTGAAGCCTGTTCCACATATTGTTACGCCCACCCAAATGATTCATGAAGCCAGTTAGCATTCTTTTCCCCTCTACCCATGTTCTTAAATTTAGCTGATGCCATGATTTTTTCACTGTCCTGCATGCTTGAATGTATTGGAATGAGGCTTGGATTGAATTGAATGGAATGTTTTTTAGAATCATTTTGACTTGAGCTGGCAAAGGAGTTATCGACCTTAGATTGGGAGAGCCACATCTAACTGGATATAAATTTTATGTTCCTTTAAGTCCTCTATAGATCATCACCTTCGCCATATTTCTCAAAAGGATTCAACAAAGTCCTTATACTTAATAGTGAAAGTCCATTACTGTATGATATCTTGTCCCAAGTCCATTAGTTTATAATATCATATCCAAAGTAGTGGACAAATAGAGAAGGATCTCAAGGTAGAATCCGTCTTTGGACATGAAAAGTGATATTGAATTCAACCAAGTCCTTCAGTTGAAAGCCTATTAGTCTATAATTTCATGTCCAAGTAGTGGAAAAGTAGAAAAAGATCTCAAGACAAAATTAAACTTAAAACCTGAAATTTCAGTAAAAGTGATGTTGATTCAAAGAAGTCCCTCGAGTAAAAAATAAAAGCCTATTAGTCTATAATATCATGGCCATGTAGATAATGAAAAGGTAGAAAAGGATTTCAAGGTAGAATTAAACTTATGACATGAAATTTCAGTATTATGGGGCTGATATGGAACTTGGAAGGTTTCCCTGTCTAGATTGAATTGAAATCTGAGTTGCCCATCTCAGCTAGTTTGGCCTGCTGGCTTCTCAATTTTCTCTTTTGTGCGGTGGACTATTACAGATCTGTTGGACCATATCACAGTGCTTTTAAAATTTCCTTATATGTAGCACATGTCATGTTTTTTCACTATAGTGCATGAATGAATTTATTGGGTTTAGGTTTGAATTCAATTCAATTCAATTTGAATTAAATGTTTTCTGTGGGGTCATTTTTATTTTGAGCTGGTATGTTTTGTGTGGAGTTAATTTGGTTTTTAGCTGGCAAAGAAGTTCACCCATACGTTCTCAATCTTGGCTGGGGAGACCCATATCTAACTGTCTATAAATTTTCCATTCCATTTACACTGTCCGGGCACTTTAAATCAGCCTCTCTAAAATGATTCAACAAAGCCTCTCGAATAAAAGGTAAAGCCCATTAGTGTATAATATCATGTCCACGTCGTGAAAAAGTAGAGAAGGATCAACATAATTTTCTGGAACGGAACTAGGAAGATGTCCTTGTCTCAATTGAATTGAAAGCTGAGCTGCCCAGCTTGGCTAATTTAACTTACTGTCCTCTCAATTCTCTCTTTTATACATTATGATTAAACCATGATGGGAATGTTGGACAATGTTACAATGCTTTACAACTTCCTTCTATGTAGGACATGTATGTTGCTTTCACTGTACTGTATGCATGATGTATTGGGTTGAGGCTTCGATTGAATTTGAATTGAATGCTTTTTCTGTGGGGTCATTATTATTTTGAGCTGGAATGTTTTCGGTGGCGTCATTATGATTTTGAGCTGGTATGTTTTCTGTGGGGTTATTTTGAATTTGAGCTGGCAAAAAAGGTTAGACGTACATTCGACCCATATCAAGCTGGTTATAAATTTTTCCATTAGCATAGTTCAGGCATTTATAAATCTTCATTTCCAAAACAATTTTAAAGAGTCCTCCGAGTGATAGGTAAAAAGTCATTAGTCTACAATATCATGTCCAAGTAGAAGAAAAGTAGATAAGGATTTCAAGGTAGAGTCAACTTGGGACATGAAATAATGATTTTAACATCTCGGAGCTGGAATAGAACTTGAAAGATGTCCATGTCGGAACTGAATTGAAGGCTGAGCTGCCCATTTCGCCTAATTTGACCTACAGGCCTCTCAATTATCTCTTTTATCCATTAAAATCTTATGGGTCTGTTGGGCCATGTTACAATGCTTTCACAATTACCTTCTATGATCTTAGTTATTAGTTATGCTATTTGGATGGTACAATGTATGAGTGGTTGAGAAGAAGCGAAGGATCTCAGACATCGGATTTTGAGAGCACCTATTGTCCTAATTCAGATTACTCGCTTCTTCCAACGAGAGGGTGATAATTGACTTGGGACATGCATTTGACACTTTCAACATCCAGGTGCAAGAATGGAAAATGGAAGATGTCCTTCTCTGAATTGAATTGTAGGTTTAATTGGAGATTTTGATAAGTTTGATCTGCTGATCTCTCAATTCTGTCTCTTATCCACTAGACCTTTATGGCCTATTATAACATTTTATATTTCTATTACAGCTTTCTTCTATGATCTGGTTATAATTTTAGTTAATTGGGTAGTACAGTGTCCAAGTTATGGAGAAAAGAAGACGGATCTAGGGCATTGGATTTTAAGAGCTCTTGGTGGTTTAGGCTACCTGCTTCCAACAAGAGCGTGAGGATCAAATTAGGACTTGCAATTGACAATTTCAACATCGCAGTGTAAGATTGAGCTTAGGAGATGCCCATATTTTAATTGTATTGAAGGTTTGACTGCCAATTTGTCCAATTCGACCCACTGATATGAGATATCTCAATTCCCTGTTTTAGCCATTACACCATTATGTGTCCAATGTTTTATCCACTACACCATTATGTGTCCATTGGACTGTGTTACAACCTACAAATTTATGCTATGATCTGGATATTAGTTTCTCTCATTTGAAGTAGTAACCTGTTCTTCAGGTAGTTGTTGCACTGCAAGGCTTTTGCCCACAATGAGTATTATTAGAATGTGCGTACTCTGTTAAATTAGGAAATATGTGAAGCTACACAAGTTGCCACAGTTTCTACAATACTATCCCTTTACAAAATTCTTTATATGGTTACAAGGTTAGCCCTCTCTTGATGACCTTCATTAAATATTAAATGACTTCCACACAAGCTGTATAAAATTGGATCATATTGAAAAATTATTAGCAATCAGGAAGACTGGTCTAATCCAAATGTCTGCTTTTTAGATGGAAATTAAGGGATGCTGTCTAAAAACATTATACAAATTTGAATTTAAAATAATGGTCAGAATTGGGTCATGGCCAACAAAAATATGTGGTTCTAGCTTCAACTTTCTTATCACTGCTTTTAAGTTTTAAATGACAGGTTTATTTTCTCCATTAAGCCTTCCTTTGTGGTCAATATAGGTGGGAAAAAGGTCTTCCTGGGAATTATCAAAAGAATATGGCAAATGGAACATGCTCAGAATCCAAACAAAGTCGTAAAATTAGCTGAACAAGATATAAAACTCAAACAGACATTAATCTACAGATCTCTGACCGAATTTGGAAGTTGTAATGAGGTTTGTAAATAATTTAGAATATGAACATTGTGTCTCCAGCCAGGATTGCAAAATTTGCCCAGAAAGTTATGTTCTCACCTTTATTCAATGTATGTCAGAAGTTTGATCAACCGTCTTTTACTTTTCATGGGTTGCTAATGTAGATGCAGCCACCTACCACGTGGAGGTGCTTGGAAGCAAATTGAAAATTTCCTCATGTCTTTAGGATTTGCAAAAATCTAGTACTGGATCCTTGACAATCATTTGTATATCTCCCAAGCCATGCTAGAACCTGGGCCTCTAACAAGTGTGCATTATGTATTTGAGCTTTGTCTTCTCAAAGTTGATGTTGAAACCAAAACAAAAGCATCTGATTTTGGATATGGTAAATTTGTTTTGAATACTTTTACTATCAATAAACTTCAGCGGAATGCCTTGCCTATTATCCACTTTTCCCTTGTTATAATGCAATTCTGATGTAATGGAGTTTTCCCATCAGTATATCTGTTAGATTTAAGGTGTGCATTCAATCTAGTTTGAAAGTTATCCTATTGCTATCAAATTCTGCTGTCTGTCTTTGTAGTGTTTATTGTTTGCATCTGACGACTGTGATAAATCCACTGTGAAGAAGATAAAAATAGATTACGTGGTGTGGACTTATTTTGTATTGATCTTATGACTGATATTTCTGGTGTGTAGCAAATGTTCCTATATCAAATATACTCTATCTGGGAGGACCAAATATAGCTTCAGAAGTGTACAACAAGGAGTATGCTAATGCTCGAATATGCGGGTCAGAGAAGTGGGCAAAACCCCTAGCAAGCTTCCTTCGTCAGCCACATTTTACAGTATGGGACAATCCAGACCTTGTCACGCATGAAGTCATGGGAGGTCTTAAAAATGTATATGCAATTGGTGCAGGTAAGAATTTGCTTCTTACTTTGTTTAGTATTTCTTCAAGTTCTCTGATTTTGGTATTCATATAAGGACTTGATTTTCTTAATGACCCATGGGCATTTAGTGAATTTATGATATGTGTTCCATGGAGCAATGCGTAGCAAAAACATGCAACATGGACAGAAATTCCTAGCTGCTGTGGGCAAGGCAGTCCTCTCAATTGTTAAATTTAACAGCCAACAAGTATTTACTATTTAGTATAAAACAATGGTCTCATGGTTGCTTCTTGCGCTTTCATTCATTTCTTGTGACAAATTTTGTATAGTTTCAGTGGTTTTAGATTAAGTTTTGAATTTTGGCTACCATGCCCAATAATAGTGATTGAGCGTTGCAACTGGCATCTCGTAGCATTGCATAAACATACAATTTGTTTCACAGGCATTCATTGTGCCTTAAGTTGTTATCATTCCTGTTTGTAATTTTCTCTTAAACCATTAAATAATGATGAATTAATGTTCCCCTGTTCATGTTCAAACTATGTTAATACTTTTTAGTTCCTGTACAGGCATGGTTGCAGCTTTGACAAATGAGAGTGCTACAAGCAAGTCTGTCTATTTTGCTCACTGCACATCAGAGATGATCTATATAACACATTTGTTGGCGGAAGAGCCTGAGAAATTGACAGGTCCACTTCTGGCTGATACATATGTTACACTGTTGAAGGGGAGAAATGCGTGGTATGGTCAACGGATTGCAAAGGGAGAAATTAGGCCAGACATGGGGGACAGCATACAAGGAAAAGGAATGATACAGGTTTAAATCCAATTTTGAGCTCAGGCAATATTTTTCTTTTTCTCTTTTATTTATTGCTGCAATACATCTTTCATAGTTTAAATGAGACATTGCAACCACAAAGTGGGAAAACTGCTTTTGGAAAGTTTCGAAGGAGACCCATAAGCTTTTTAGCAGTCCTTTGCATGCTTTAAAAGTAAGTTCATAATCCAAAGATGGCAGAGTATTTATGGTTGGAAATGCAGTATCAAATTCCATATTGCAGAAACATGAATGGCTACTTTCTGTTTTTGATAATATAGGGTGTATCAGCCGTCGAAGCATTCTATGAATTGCTTTGCCAACCGAGTTTAAGTGTCATGCACCCAGAGAGGAAAAAGGAGGTGGTTCCTGTGGAGCTATGTCCCATTCTTAAGACTCTGTACAATATCCTTATAAAAAGGTAATAATTTTCTGTTTGCTTGCAAGGTTTCAGTGTAGAAATCTTGTTATGAAAGTCATATCCAAAAAAGTTGTCTTGTGAAAGTGTCAATAGGACATCTGATTCCCTTTCCCCTAAACATGATCAAAGTTTATATTCTACATTTGAGAAAGGATTCACTGGAGCAATTTTAACCTCTTAATGCAGGGAAGCATCAGCAGAAGCTATATTACAAGCCTTGAGAGATGAGAATATGTATGATCCACGTCATCGTATTGAGATTGCTTCAGTAAATAAATGCTCCATGCTTCAGTTGCCATGCACTCCGAAGACAGTCCAACTTGACAGGGAGTTCTAGAGTGTTAAGATTATAAATTACGATATTTTGTGACGGGGTGTTAATGTTGTCAGAGATTTTCTTCAGTGACCAAAAATACAGCTGCCCCTTCATTTGAAGTATTTTGTCATGATTGTGTAACTGCACAATTGCTGTTCTGATCGATAGAACAACAATGCATTCTTGGATAAAAATGGTTGTTGGTACTGGCTAAAAGATTTAGGCAGATTGGGTAAGTATAGGCATTTGCCTTATGTAGTTGGTGATCAATTGTGTATAATCAAAGTTATTAATTGTTTATAATCAAATAAGGAAGACCTCTTGCTGAGTAATATTTCCCTTGCTATTTTGTATATTGCGAATCAAACCCTACATTTTACCCAGTTTACTGGTGCACAGAAAGGGAAATGTGACAGAAAAACTACAGAGGTTTGCAGCACTATAAGTAATCTAAAACTAAGTTTTGCTTACTGTTATTTTCCTATATACAAAAAGTTTGATTTCAATGCTTAATGTCTTACACCAAACAATTGAATCTTAATATTATAGAATATATTGAAGGACTGCTATTTAATAATGGTGCTTTCCTCAAAATTTTGGTGTCAATGTTTCGGCATACTTCCGAAGCCCATTTGTGTTTGTTACTCTCCTGCCTTCTCTGTTATTCGCTATTGACAATTACCGCCAATGGCCACCAATGGATGCCCTATTTTATAGATCCCCTCTTGGAAAGGTGTGGCTCTCTCTAAGGCACCTCCAACAAACAGGGTATTTGATTAATCTTCATAGCCCAAGTCAAAAGTGTGTATAGTTCCACAAATGGAAAGTGGATAATGTAATCAATCCTTAGTGTTTCTTCGACTTCCCCATTGTTAGATCTCTTGTCATCCAAGCTTGAGCCTTCTTCTCAACCTAGCTTTCCTTGCACAGATTAATTTTATATTTATTTTGAAAAATGATAAGCAAACAACAATCACCATTAACAGAGAATTCATGGGAATATTGTCCATATATACACAGGTGGATGTATATGCACAAAGATCCAACTGTGGATATACTACCATTAATCTCTGCTACTTGTGCTTATTGTTTGCTTAAACAATAAGGACCACTGATCTCTCCTACTTGTGCTTATTGTTTCCTTAAACAATAAGGACTGAGCAGTGCAGCATTAATAGTAAATTTTTCGGGATACACACTATGAGATATGAGCATTTCGCATCCAAAGCTGTATGTCTCAAGATAAATTACTATTAATGTTTCACGTAGGATCAACAACTTATAACGTAGAATCAACAACTTATAACGTAGAAGTAGAATCAGCAGTCGCTGCAACAGTCCATGGGAACCTTTCCCTGACAACCCTTCAAATTTTGCCCTTTATTCATATCAACTCACTTCCATGTTAGACACAAAAATCTCCATCCCTCGTCAGATTCCGAGTTTGGAGACCTAGTTTCAGAAAAAATAAATATATCACTGATGAACGGAAGATCACGGTTGTTGAACTTGACATAGCTGTACACCATTGTGCCACATATATAAATTAAATCGCTGGTAAACGTTTTATCCACCTGCTCACACCATTCTGCCGTATATTTTATTTTTTTTAAAGCTCCCTACAATAAAAATAAAAATAAATGATGCACATGTTAAAATTTTATCATCTATTTATAATCCAAATAAAATTTCAAAACCGTTATTTCAAAATAAATATGCTTATGGAGATAATGACCATTTCTACTTACAAATTTTAAAATCATTTCAAAATAAATATATAGAAGAGATTACATCATCATTAATTATAGGTAAAATAAGATAAGATAATTATATTTTTTCAGTACGAAAAAAGCTTAATAGCATTATAAATCATTGATTCCAAATTACAATACAGTAGGATAGAGAGCCAAAACTTGTAGTCCAATAAACAATCTATGCTGCAAAGATGCGGGATACATCACAATGCTCTAGAAACCATACCATAGATAGATTCCGGGGATAGGAGACAAAACCCACAACTGACGATACTTGCAATAACTGAGAAACATGTGCCTTTAGAAGAAAATCTGAATCACAGGTTCATGAAACATACCAGGGCCTGTGGTAATGGTCACTATGTACTTGGAAGAGAGAAATCTTGGATTTGATGCGTTTCGTTCCTCACTGTTATGTTCATATTCCATTTCCAATCTGTGTATGGAGCCCTTTCTTTGAAAGATCATCTGCAAGTATATTCTAGGATTTGTCGACATGGTTAATGGAGAAATCCTTCGTAGTTTTCCAGAGAGAAACAATTCCGTTAATCCAACCAGACAGATTGTGATTTTTTATGGAAATCTTACCGTTAACATGGTCTATTATGAATTTGGAGTCTCCATAGATCTGCATGGAATCTATATTTAGGAAGTTACAGAACAGAAGTAGTCCTGATAGAGCCATAACTTCCGCTTTGTTATTTGTTCCTTTTCCCCCATTCCAATAGATGGCAAAATGCTGATTTTCCTTTATACTTATGAAAACTCCACAAGCACATATTCCATTTTGAGCAGCCCCATCAAAATAAGCCCTAGGAAAACTCATCTGGAAAGGTAATATTTCCTTTGACTTTTCTTTTTTCTGCTGAGGGATGGGGGGAGGAAATGTATTGTACTGGGAAACGATAAGTTCAAAAACAGTTTTAAAGCTATCATTTCTGTCTTGAAATAAAACCTTATTTCTCCATTTCCAGATTGACCAAAAGACTAATAGAGGGATAGGTCTCCAAATCGCTTTCTGTTTACTCTACCAAACAAATACTTCTTTCATAGAGGAATGAGTAATGTAATTGAAGCCAAAATAAGAGGCCAGATTCTTCCAGAGCTCTTGGGAATGAACACATTTTAAGAAAATGTGTAAATTGTATTCTTCCTCAGATTTGCAAATTAAGCAGATAACAGGGCCATACTAGTTCCTCTTTTGCAGATTGTCCCAGGTAAGATTTTTATTGTGAAAAACAAGCCATGAGAATATGATATTCTTATAGAGACACCCAGATTTTCAAAACGTGAAAGGAAAAATGTTTTCGAAAAGTGGAATATGGACCTCTAGAAGAGATAGATATATGTCTTTTATATAAACATTCATCTTCCCTCCCTTCCCCTTCCAGATAATACCATCCTCAACTTTAGATCTACATATTCCCCTGTTTTTCATTATCCAAATAATCTGATTCCACTGTAGGGCTAATAAACCATTTAGGCCCAGCGCAGAGGCATTTTTCCAGATGGATAGAGTACCCTGCCATTCATCTATAACCTGTGCCCAGTTAAAAATTCCCTTTTGGTGGAGGAAATGTAATCACCGTGGAGAAAAAGATATATCTTCTTCTCCGCTCACAATGGGATTAAGACCAATAATTATATTGTTCCCTGTCTGAAAACTCCACACAAGGTTTTTGAGAAAGAACTGTTCTATTTTACGGAAGCTCTTCCATATGGCAGATCCCCGGGCAGATCTTATCGATCTTTTCCTGTACCAGTAAGTAATATCTCTGTTGCCCATGTATTTCATTTTGATGGACTTACTCCATATACTGTCCCCTAAAACACCGAGTCTCCATAAAGATTTACACAGCAAAGCTAGACCAAACTTTCGTAGATCCATGATACCCCATCCCCCCATCTTCTTTGGAAGGGAAAGGTTTGATAGTTTAGATAGGTGAAATTTCCTTTTTTCCTTATTTCCCCCCCTATATAAAATTCGCTGTTAATCTATTTAGATTGTGGATAACACTTGCCGGTATATAAAATAAATGGGCCCAATATACCATTAGTTGAGCCAAAACAAATTGAGTTAAATTCATTTTTCCAGCCATTGAAAGACATTTATATTCCCATCCTGATATTCTCATAAAGTACCTGTTGTGGATCCACGTCCAGTTAGCACTTGTATAACCCTCTTTTAGTGGTTTCGCTTGTATATTGTAGCGCTAGACTAAATAATCTATTATTTCCATATTTACATCCCCATGATGAAAGGAAGATTTGTCGTCATTTATAAGAAGACCTGTAGCTCTTTGAAAATTTCCCAAAATTCCGTGCAGACAATTCCAAGAATGCCGGCAGAGCATTGCAAAAATCAAATGTCATCCACAAATAAGTTATGAGAAAAATAGTTTCCCCTGTTGATTTTTAGTGGGCGACATCTACCCTCCCTGACAGCTCTTTTTATATGGAGGCTTAAAGTGTCCATAAAAAGACTCGATCGCTTCCTAATCCATGACAGGCTATTAATTACGTTATTTACATTAAGTCTTGGTGTATTACAGTCTTGGTGTTGTACATTGAATGCTGTCCATACATATTGAAGTCTGTTGTACTTATGCTGCCTTAACACACAGTCTTGGTGTTGTACATTTGTTGTCCAGTCATATCAAAATTATATTTTTTTTCCCATTAAGAGTAAAATTTTGCAGTAGAAGTTTTTGTTACAGTATGCATTCAATCATATCCATTGTGGGAATAGTTCTCACTGGCAAAGAGAACTATCTTGAGTGGTCCTGGATGATAAAATACACCCTCATTTTCAATTAGTTGTGGAGAGGAGTGTGCATTGGAGACAGAGACAAACAACGAGAATAGCCTACATTAGACAAAGAGCTCGCCATTTGGGAAAAAGAGAACAGTAAAGCCTATGCATTAATTGCAACATCTATAAGTGAAGAGGCAAGTCGCCATATTATGCCATTTTCAACTGCTTTCGAAGCCTTACAAAAGCTGAAATAACTCTATGACTCACATTCTACACTTGAAGTTGTTCAACTCATGATTAAACTCTTCACTCTTGAATTGCAAAATAATGATCCTCTTGCTCTTGCATCCGAAGTAAAGTCTATAATGCATGATATCAAAGCCACTAAAATTGATTTGGATATTCCTCTTATTACTTTTCTCAAGGAATTTTATCCTACTTACTCCAATTATCTTGAGTCATTGCAAGCAAATGTAAATCTTAAATACATCACCTTTGGTTCTCTTGTGAAAAAATTTGCTGAAAGAGAGAAAGCTTTTGGAAAGAAGACAATCCCTGAATCTTCTGAAGAGGATGTGTGCCTTGCTCATAAAGAAAAGCATCCTGCTCAAGATTCTTCAAGAGGAAGAGGTGGTCGAAGAGGAAGAGGAAGATATTTTGGAGGCAGGGGGGGCAGACACTCTCAAGGAGAAAAGGCAGATTTGCACTGCATACGCTGCAAAAGAAATGGATCACGTGATGCCTCTACATGCAAGTTACCATGGGACAAAATTGAGCAGCAAAGAAACCAACAGAAAGGTAAAACTGATGATAC
>APFE030467170.1:104035-132611 GCA_000404065.3 Pinus taeda | reverse complement strand
TGATTGTGGAAAAACTCCACGGTTAAGCGCGCTTGAGCCAGAGGAGTTCTGGGATGGGTGACCTCCTGGGAAGTCCTGGTTACCGGGTGCAAGCCCCGGAAGTGATGATTGATGCTATGTGATTCGTTCTCTACATTTCACTAGTTTCAATCCCACTTCTTCACCCCTGTGAGCATCACCCGATGCAATGAGTGCTAAGTGAACTATTCAAAAATCATGAGAAATTAGTCAGTTACGACTACCTCTCATGGAAATGGTCATACGTTTGAATGACTTACTTAACGCAGTTGAATCCCAAAAATGATATCCAATATAATGCACTGCGTAATCCCCCATGCTTAAATGATGCACAATGTCATATTAGGTCTATTCACACTGATAATGGAAAAGAATACACATCAAATGAATTTGAAAACCATCTTCGCCAGCATGGGATCAAACATCAAACAACTGTGCCTTAAAATCCCCAACATAATGGTGTAACTAAAAGAATGAATAGGACAATCTTAAATATGGTACAATCCATGCTCTTCTTGAAAAATGTAAAGATAATGTTTTGGGCTGATGCTGTTCTATGAGTTGCATATATAAAGAATAGATGTCCATCTAATGCTATTAGAAACAAGACTCCATATGAAATGTGGTATGGGCATGTTTCTTTGGTAAAGAATCTCAGGGTCTTTAGTTCCACCTGTTATGCCTTAATACCAAAGGTACATAGAAACAAACTTGGTGCAAGAAGTCGTAAGTGTATCTTCCTGGGGTATTCAAACACCTCCAAAACATACCGTCTCTTTGATGAAGTCAATAAAAAGTTTGTTGTATCTAAAGATGTAATTTTTCTTGAATCATCCAAAACTGACAATATTGTTGAGTGGCAACTTGATCGCTTGGATAGATTCGCAAATGCAAAATAATTTCAAGAATTTGATAATTAGATTCCACATCTTGAAGGGGGGATTCCTATACTAGATCAACATGTGGAATCTTCTTCTGAAGAACTCTCTCCCCCGTATGAAACTCCAACAATGGATGATGTTTAAGTGATGTGATTGATAGAATTGGGAGACTCAATCTTGATTCAGTCCCAACTCAATCAACAGAGCAGCTTGGACCACCTGAGAAAGGTCCCCCAAAGTGGCTGACAAAGACACTTGAAAGTGTTCATCCTGATGAGGTTGGAAAGACAGGAACTAGAAACTCAAACTGGAAAAATGGAGGTGATGTAGATGACTCTAATTCACCTGTTGATATGGATGTTTCTTATGATTGTGAATTGAACTTGTCTACAGATTTTGAACCAACTTCCTTCAAAAAAGCTACTTCTCATGATGAATGGAAAGAAGCGATGCAAAAGGAGTATGATGCCTTCATAAAGAACAACACTTGGAAGCTGGTTGATCCTCTATTAGGAACCAAACCAATTGGTTGCAAGTGGGTCTACAAGAACAAGTATAAAGCTGATGGCTCACTTGACAAGCACAAAGCTAGGCTTGTGGCAAAAGGTTTTGCACAGAAGGAATGGGTCAATTATGAGGAGACTTTTGCCCCCACAACAAAATGGGCTACCATCCGGACACTCTTTGCCCTAACAGCTCAGAACGGTTGGAAAGTCCATCAAATGGATGTAAAAACTGATTTCTTGAATGAAGATCTAAAAGAGAATATTTTTATGTCATGGCCTGAAGGATTTGTTGTGAAAGGACATGAACATAAAGTATGCAAACTTGTGAAGTCCTTGTATGGCCTCAAACAAGCTCCGCGATCCTGGTATGAAAAACTAACTGAGTATCTTCTGAAACTCAATTTCAAACATTATGATCTTGATGATGCAACTTTATTTGTCAAGAAAGTTGGCAAAATAGTTGCATATCTTGTGGTATATGTAGATGATCTTTTGATGACAGGGAACAACGAAAGCTACATTGCATCCATAAAGAAGGAATTGGGGAAAAGTTTTGAAATTACTGATTTGGACTATGTTCATTACTATCTTGGTATTGAAGTAACCCAACATCCAAAGTCCATATTTCTTTCTCAAAAGAAATACATTGGAGATCCGTTGAATAGGTTTGGCATGACAGAATGCAATCCTCTTACTATCCCAATGGAACAAAACTTAAAGCTCACATCTATTGAAGGAAAAGAATTTGAAGATGCAACAAAGTATAGACAGCTTGTAGGAAGTCTCAACTACCTAACTACTACCAGACCAGGCATTTTGTTTGCTGTTGGAATCCTATCCAGGTTTATGCAAAAGCCTTGTGAGGGACATTGGTCTGTTGCAAAAAGAGTTTTAAGGTACTTGAAGGGAACTCAAGACATTGGAATCAAGTATACACAGGTGGACGACTTCAGTTTGATTGGATACTTTGATTTAGACTTCGATGGAGACAAAGAAATTGGGGTATATACTTCAGGATATTCTATGAGTATTGGATCAGGAGCTGCCCCCTGGAGATCACGCAAATAATCAGTTCCAGCAGATTCCACAACAAAAGCAGAATACGTGGCCTCAGCTGAAGCAACAAAAGAAATTGTGTGGCTTAGGAAAATTCTTGAAGATTTGCAGGTAAAACAAGCACAATCAACTCCACTCTTGATTGACAATACCTTTTTAATAAATTTGGCCAAGAACCCAAAGTTCCATGATCGAACAAAGCACATAAATACCAAAAATCATCTGATTCGACATCATGTTGAGGCCAAAACAATCCATCTCTATCATTGTTCCACTAATGAGTAAATTGCTGACATCTTCACCAAAGCAATTGGAAGAGAAAAGCTTGAACGATTCAGAATGATGCTTGGACTCACCAACATCCTTTCAGATTAAGGGGGGGAATGCTAACACCTAATCATCAGGATTGAGTGAATAAATATAATCAATGTAAATAAATAATAAGAGATATAAACAATCATCGAGAGATGAAGTGAATAGTCTGCCTCATGTATATAATAAAGACCAACCTAAAGGAATAATATGAATTGTTTTGTTTTGAGGAGTTACTACCCGGTCTGACACTCCCATTATCCCAAGTAGGAGCCATCTTGGAAGGACAAATATCCACAAAGTTGTACTGGAGTATAGCCTCCCTGATGATCCCTCCCACTGGATCATTTTTCCTACCTCTACCCCACACTTCATCATTACTCAAAGTACAGTTCAAATCACCTGCTATCAGTAAAGAGTCAATTTCCATAATCTTAGAGGACAAGAATCGTTTCCAGTATGAAAAATGATCCTTATATGGGGCGTAAATTCTGAATATATACAATACTAGCCATGTCCCTGAATTTTTCAAGAAGCAGTATGCCATCAAAGCATCTGAAAGCCCTGGCTGATATCCAGGACGGGTCCCATAGAACAACTAGACCCCCAAAAAGACTGACAACCCCCATCACAGCAATATGCCATGTAGGAAACATGCACCTGAAATAGGCTATTGTTTCAGGACTGCCATGCATGGTTTCTTGAATAAGGATTATTTTTTACAAAGATGATTGAAATAAATTCTTAAGAGCCAAGAATTTTGGGTCCGCTCCAAGACCTCTTATATTCATAGAGAGAATTTTAATCATGAGGTCTTTTCTCTAGGCTTACTTGCTCTAAGAGGCCCACTTACTGCAAGATCTATAATAGGAATATCAATTAGGGATGGATCATGATGATCATTTCTGGACTTATCCCTCCTACCACAGAAGTGCCTGCTTCCTCTGTTCTACTTCCTTCTAACAGTGATGCTTCCTGCCGAGGTTGGACTAATAATAGGAGAGGAGGATTTCTGAGGTTTGTGAATGGTGAGAGGGTGAAGATGAAGGGGTTCTCTTCTCAAAAGCATATCAAGATCGCTTCCAATTGAATTAGTAGGGGAAGATATAGGCGAATTTATAGGAGTGACAGAGACAACCGAAGCTTTTCCTTTTAAATTAGTCTTGTTTTTATCCTGAGAGGAACCATGCAAGAATGGAGGAGATGGAGCTTTACCTTTAGAAACAGGTCTATCTTTGAAAGGAGATGGAGAAGAAGATGGAATGAAAGTGATGTGGGATGAAGTATTGATGTTAAGATAAGGGTGCGGAAATGAAAGAGGAGACCTAATAGCTTTCCCCAGGGAAGGTTTCAGAGGATAAAGATGAGAGTGAAAGACCTCCTGTCTACCCAATGGAGAAAACGAAACCAGAGCATTATTAAGAGAATGGCTGAAATTAACCTGAAATTGGGATCACGGAATGGATGAAGGAGCATCTAGATTATCTTTTGGGGAAAAAGAGTTTCGGTGAGAAAACTCGTAGGACGGACCAGTCGACTTCAAAAGGCTTCTAGACAGAACCAGTGAAACTTTATCTGCAAACATGGCCGTTCCTTTTAATTGATTCCTCTCCCCCGCAGATTCACTGTACTCATTATCTGATAAGTGGGTGAAAGATTTCACATAAGATTCCTTCATTTTTGCCTTTCCTCCCGGACGCCGAGGACAGTTCCATTTTAAGTGCTCTCTTTTATGACAGACTGAGCAATGAAAAGGAACACCCCAGTAATCAAGTCTCTGTTGAATATATAACTAACCCCAATTAAGGTCAACGTGCTCAAGAAAACCACCTCTGTATTTTTTCTCAATAAGAATCCATGCTACCCTTTTATCCTTAGCTCCTAGACATTTGGGATCCACAAAAACAAATTTCCCAATAGCATTCCCTATATCAGAAAATGTCTCCTTTGTCCATAATTCGATATGGAGGCCTGGTAATTTGACCCAGATGAGGTTGTTTAGTGGGGTATTTCGCAATGGATTAAAACCAATATACCATTTGTGGAGGGCCAGAAAACTTTTCCCATGGACCCAAGGAAGAGCCCATATAGTATCCAGATCCTTCAGATTTAAGAAATGGAAGCTCTACCAATCCTAAATGAGCCTAACAATTGTGGGGATGTACCCTAGCAGAGAATTCTATTTGGAACCAAGCCAAATTCTCATATGAGCGTCTTCCATATTAGGAAAATGTTGTCGACCAACCAAGGCACGAGAATGAAGTCTGGCTATTTTGTCCGCGAGAGAGACACTATCCAGATTAATAGTCGATGGAGGCGGGACGATCTTTGCAGGATGATGGTTTTGCTTACGCCGCAGATGTACATGTCCACCACCTTTTTGTTCATGTAATGACTGAGAAGGTTGAGGAATCAAATGATCAGCCAGAGAGGACTGCCAGTTCATCATATTGATAGGTATACAGTGGTTTGCTTCTGCCTCCATGGCAGCCTGCACCATAGCTGACGTGTCAGACTCAACGAATAATATCTCCATAATGCTCATGGATATTTCGATAATTGATAGATAAGTAGATAGGAAAGGACAGACATGCCAAAAGAGCAAAAGATGGGGAGAAAATCAAGAAAAATAATGGGAAAAGACAAATCAGTACATTCCAGGAAAGAAAAGGAATGGTTCTGATATATGATACATTCCCATAATAAAAGGTCTGACAGGACGAATGGATCAGAAGATTATTCCCAAATCTTTCAGCACCTGTAAACATCTAGGGAATACCAGCTACTGATAGATAATAGAAATGGTTCTGACATACGAAACATTCCCATAATAAAAGGTCTGACAGGATGAATGGAGTGAAATATTATTCCCAAATATTTCAGCACCTAAATACACCTCGGGAATACTAGCTACTGACAGAAAATAGAAAGGTTGACTTACTTTCCAAAGAATGAGAAGAAACTGGAAGCAACAACAGTGTACTTTAGGAGGAACCAATTACTCATGTGTACCATCCTACATCCAAACCCCCCTGGTTCTAAAAAAAAAAACAACTCAGGATATTTCCGTCTCCGGAAAAACCAGAGGGACATAAATGGCAAGATAATTGATACAGATAGGATTCATGAAAAGTATGGTAAAACAATGCAGCAACAGTAACAATACTTACGCTTACACCACCAATGACCTATTCTGAAACTGAAATCTAGGCACAACTTAGATAGACACATATGTTCAGAAACCGTGCAATTTTATTTAGAAGGTCCTTAATTCCTGATAAAACTTTGTGATCCATGCACAAAGACATGAACAAAAATCTATCCTTATATTACGAGACTAGCAAATGAAAACCATAGAAACTACACTACAGATCAAGATTTATCATCTGTATAATGCTCAAGAAAATAAACAAATCGTTAATATTTGAATGAGGAACTAACCTTCAAAAGATAGAGCTAGATGACATGTCACCGCCGAGAAGAAACATCAGCCGACTAGAGCCGCCTCGACCCGAAAACTCCTTCATGTGCTGAGAAACACTAGAGATGTCGTGACAATACACAGACGGGTAGAGAGAGATAAGGCTGGGATAAGTAAGCTGACACAGAAGCCAGAAAGATGCTAATAACTAGTCAGAGTGGAGGAAAATACATTGGCTAAGTTCAAATACAGTGAACTGCATCACTGAGTCCATAGACAGACTAACAAATAACTCGCATTCGGAAAGGAAACCTGGATCGATGGACAATTGCAAAAACTAAATGCATGATATTATAAACAAACAAACGGATAATCAGCTTTAAACGGGAGATAATACTAGAAGGGTGAGCCGCGCCAGAGCCTCGGCTATCACCTTCCTTGCGTAGAAACACATAGGGAAGTGAAGAAAAGAAAAACGTCAAACAGAAACACTCCCCTCATTATACCAAAAGAGAAAAGGGGGATGGACAGAGAGCCAACACGTAGCTAGACGGATGTCTGTCGGAGAGACTTCGGGAAAAAACTAGCTATGCGAGGAGGTAATAGGTGTCACGCTGAAGACAATGAAACGTATCCCCCATCAGGCGCCCCCTCCAGGAATCCGCAGGTTCTATTGGCCATCACGGCGGCCCAACCAGAGCGCACGAAATGGTCTTTGAGGACTTGACATGAGGTCTCGGCAGCTCGACATGTGGTCTTGGTAGCTCGACGAATTTAGTCCAACTAATGACCACAAAGTAGGTCAAAGGGACTATTGAGTACATTGATGTATATACAAAGCGGGAGAACCAAACGGTCTCTTATAAAAGATACAATGCATGAAGTAAATCAACATCTTGCTCTAGTGGAGAAGATCCAGGAGCTAATAGGTCTGAGGATCAGACCCATCTCTCCTAACATCTGAGGCTGAATGAATAACACTAAAGAAACTCAACAAAGTCTGTTGGCCCGATGAAGAGTCGATGGCAAGTGCAGATTGTCCACTAAATCGTATCTTGGGGGGTGGGGGGTTCACACGCTGTTGAATGCTTGTGGACCTAGTCTATCTCCTAGTAATGGATCTGAGACAAAACTACTGCTGAGATCTTGTGTGGCAAAGTGAGGTCCCATGGATCCTCACTAATCTCGAGTCTAGATACGTACTGGTATCAATCGATCTCTTGGTGCCCCTGTCTGAAGGTAGTACCTTGAAAAATGTTGTGATCCTTTGTGTGGGGTTTGGTTTGATGGGAGGCTGAAGAATACGTGCTCAGAACCTAAGAGCCTCCTGCATATATAAGGCCAAACATCTCTAATCAGGGTACCTGAAAAATTCGGCGAGGGTTCAAGAATCTCTGAAAAAGCAATGAAACCTTCCCCTGATCTCGTAGTAGACAGGGCATCCAAAGATGAAGCGCACCTCGGTCTCCACTTCCTGTAAATGACATACCTAGCAGAGTCTCTCTAGTCTATCCACCTGGTGGTCTGTCTCTACCCGAAGTCTATGAGAACCTACTCTGAACTAGCCTAGAGGAATGCAAAGAGCATGCATCCAGTGGTGAAGCATATACTGGGGTCGAACAATGAGCCCGTCTCTCATCTCCAAGAAGTGCTCAACGTAGAAGGCCATCTTTGGGCACAACCCTCCTGGAGGATTGACCCAGGTGACCTGGATGAATTGCCAGTAGATGTCCTCCCTGATGATCTTGTTTAGCTCCTGTCTAATAGGTAAAAGGTGATCGAGAGCATCTAAGGAATATCAGAAAGGAGGGAGACGATCCAATTGAATTCCCACTGACTCTAAGAGGTTTGGAACTCCTGTAAACCAACATTTGGCTCGGCCTGAGGGAGTAGAACGGGCAATAATCTCAGAAGAGAAATATGCCAAGTAAAGATAATGGTCCCTACTCTTTATCGAGTCTTCCAAGCCCTGGACATGATGCAAGAATGAAACCAATCTGAAACCGTCTCAAGCTGAAAGGGCTGAGCTCCAAACTCTATAGTGTGAAGCTATAGTGTGGAGCTATAGTGTGTGACATTGGACACTAATTAGTTGTAAGGGCTTCTTCCATAAAGCTTTTATAGGCAATATTGATTGTGATGTCACACCTATGGATTATTGCAACATCATATTTTAGATTCTCTTGTAGTACAATTGTGATGGAGCCTATGATGCCTATTGTCTACAAATTTAACTCTTCCCTTAATTTGTTGATTTGGAAAAACTATCAAGCAAGTCAACCTTTATAAATATTAGGCTCTATCTTACTTTGATGCTCACTTCTCTTGATCTTAAACAACCCACTAGAATAAAAATAGATGCTTCTTAATGTTCAAAATTCAAGCATGAAGTTCTCTTCCAAGCATCATGCTACATCTTTGACCCTCTTTTATGCTATCTTACTTTGGAGAAGGATTGACAACTCCTTGACTACACCAACAACAAAGAAAGTGTTAGAGTTACACCCTCCTAGGTTCAACACTTTTGTATAATTCTTCTTGTTCAAGGTTAACTGCAACCAAAGTGCAAGGATGCCATATTGTCTACACCACTACTTCATCTTTCTAGTATTCACTGAGAAGTCCATTCAACAATTACCTCAAATTGCTGTAGCCCCACAAAGTGATCTTCCTATGGTTGAAGCACTAATTCAAAATATGCTTCTTTGATCCTTCTATCCACATGTGCAAGGGTCTACACTATTTAATCCCAACTACATAACACATTAGGATACTACCTTCTTCAAAAAGGGTGCACCATCCCCAAAACTTAGGGGTAGCTTTCTCTCAGTTGGAAGGAAATGATGAGACTTCATAGTCAAAAACAACAATGTGCATAGCTCCACAAATAGAGAGTAGATATCACTAATATGATTTTAACCCTTTTTTCTTGGCATTTTTCTCTTAACTTTCTTCTCATTCAAGTTTTCTTCTTTTTGAATGAGCTAGGTTTTCTTAATTTTGAAGGCTACTCTAAAAGCTTGCAGGGCATTTGAACTAACCATGTACACACAAATAGAATAATAGTGTCCATATTATACAAGAAACAATCATTAGTGTGTCATGTTTGTGTTCTTATTCTCTTGCTTATGTTCCATTGCTTTCTATATTTTAGTTGTGAGCATGCATTAATATCTCACTAGTGCTTGGGTTATTGAACCCTGTGGAAACTCTAATGGCGATGTCATTATCTTCTATGATGTTTGTTGCTATTAGATGCATGTTAAATATGATTTTGGGCACAAGCTGCCTATAAACCTTTAAAAAAGAATTTTGTGATCAACAATTAAATTTAATGGTTGCGATGTTCCCCATTCAATTGGATAACAAACATACTTTTGAAATTCCATTTTCTTTGGTGAATATTGTAATTTTTTTTAGTGCCTATATCAACAAAGATCCCCTCATTTATGCATTTTTCTACGGTAGATAATCTTCTTCTACCTAGAATCTTTATTAAGGACCCCTAAATGCATGATTTGTGGGTTGAAAGGTTTTTGCCACTTAGAGACATATTTTCTTATTTAAATAGAAAAAAAAAATCATTTTTACTCTAGGACACTTATTATAGTTTGAATAGGTTGATTATGATTTACCATTCTTAGAGAAAGGAACCATTTTGGGGAAATCCATCCTTCTACATGATATCGTGGACTCCATGATTTACATGGTAATAAAAGAATTTAACGCCATTTCAATATGGCTTGAGACATTTAAATCTTTCCATTCACTTGTAAGGCCATGGTTTTGACCCTTGTATTTATGCCCTAATTGTATCGTATATATTTTGTTAATGTGGTTATTTTGTTAGGGTTTGAGCTATGTGGGCTTAGTTTATAATACAATTATAATGTATGTGTTGTATATTGTTGCCCAAATTTCTCATACAAAGCCCAAGGCCAAAGGCCAATTAGCTGGTGATGTAAATCTTAATTTGGATTTTGGATTATTTTATTTTCATGTTTCATACTTCTAGATGTCATATTGTAAAGCCACCATGGTATAGTTTAAAAGGTACTCTACAATAAATGATATAGCATGTCCAAAGAGGGTTATGATGCGATAAGAGAGGAAATGAAATGGGGTTTGTGGGGAAATATTATTCTTTGCCATGTGTCAATTGCGGAACCTTCCACCTAATTCATGTTCATGTGTCCATATTAGAATGTTTTATATAATTTCATGATGCACATGTTTTCATGCAAACCTTAGTATATATTCTTTGATTTTTGATTTTCAAATCATGACATTTTTAAAGGATTCAAATATTATATCTTCAAGGTGATTATTTCATATTGAAAAAAATCCTACATATAAATATGAAGGAAAATATTTAATGAAAAAATATAAAACTTGTAAATATTGGAAAATATTATCAATATAAACATATTTTATGTAAAAAAAACAAAACATTTAAAGTGAAAATGGTTAATTTGTGATTTTTTATTAAAGGACAAAAAAATATCTGATTGGAAAAAATTCACCTCTAAAAATTACCCTATTTGGAAAATTCCTTTACTTTAGTCTCTCTTTCATTTGAAATTGTCTCCCTAAGGTCACATTTAATCACCTGAGATATTTGTATGGATCCATAATGAGCAAAATGGTTCAAATGTTGATATGATATAACATAGTTTTCACATTGGTTTTAATTAGGAAGAAATGGTTATAGTGAGCATTTTTGATCGAAAGGTAAAATCTATCCTTTTCTCTTTCTCGTGTTGGGTTTTGACTCTATTGAGCAAATAGATTACCTAAATTCTCTTGTAGTTGCCTTGGTGGTGGGCTTTGGATGCTGCACTAACATAATAGATCACCCATAAGGATATGTTAATTTATGGTATGTTCTATGCTTAGAGTAGTTTACTTGTTTTTCTTATTATTATCCACAGATTAGCAATCACATGTACATTAAGTAAAGTGCAGATAGAACACTTAATGATCGATAGAAAACAAGCCAAGACAAGAGACACAAGATGTGGTGGCTAGCCAAGGACAAACCCCAATATGGGGAAACCCTTTGATCAAATATTCTTTTTCTCTTCAATAATTCAGCAGAGAGAAATAGTACAAAAATCTGATTTACATCAGTAGCAGCAAACCCTAGATCAGCCCTAAACTAGGGTAGTCGATATCTATCAAACCGGTGGTTGGATCACCTTGATTCCTTCACCAAAAAATGCGGCCTTCCAAGAAGAGTCAGGTTCACCTACTGCACAGCCTAGAGAGAGAGAATGATAGTCAACGCTGGTCAAACTTCCAATCTGCAGTTGTAGCCCTAAAATCTGCATCCTTCCTTCCACACGTGTGAGAGAAGAGTCTTTTCTGTGCAGGAGAGAGAAGAGACTCTTTTCTGCGCAGGAGAGAGAGAGAGATGTGATGAGACTGAAGTGTGCAAATGAGGAGAATACTCCTTGTATTTATATGCAAAACATTGGGGTTGAATAGATGCGATTGTTGGGCTTCTGAGCCTACATAAGTTGCTGGCCGACTTTGAAAATTAGTCCATAATCAAAATAAATTCATATCTCCATAAACACTTATCGGAATCGGATGATCTTTAGATCAATCCTACACCTCTCGACGAGAGGAATCTAGTAAAAATATTATCATCCATGAATAAGTTGACCCACATGAAGTTTGGCCCAAGTTGCCAATTTTAACACTCCCTCTCAACTAGGGAGAACTTCATTTGCAATTTGTCGGACCATCACTACTGTCCATCCATCAAATGCACTGTCCTATATGGCTTGACCCTTCTTGCTCTGCTCTGCTTTGTTCGAATTATGAAGAAGAATAAATGATCGAGGATGTATCATACCATCCTCCACTGACGTGAAGTCAATCTCAGAGTGTGTACCACTCTCACTGGTCCCAGACCAGTATCATTGATCCCAGATCAATGAAGGTCATCCTAGCATAGGGAGTACGGTAGATACAATAATGCATCCATCGATACTACTATGGTCCCTATCGTCATTTCCCTACTCATTGATTAGATGAGAGGTACTTCCCATGAGTCCCAGGCTGCATGGTTAGGATGCCTCGACAGGAGAGCGAATCATCTTGTCCACAGGAGAGCGATTCATCTTGTCCCACAAGAAAGCGAATCATATTATCCACAGGAGAGCGAATCATCCTGTCCACAGGAGAGAGAATCATCCTGTCCCACAAGAGAGCGAATCATCTTGTCCACAAGAGAGCAAATCATCCTGTCCACAGGAGAGCGAATCATCCTGTCCACAGGAGAGCGAATCATCCTGTCCATAGGAGAGCGAATCATCCTGTCCATAGGAGAGCGAATCATCCTGTCCATAGGAGAGCGAATTATCCTGTCTACAATTGCCATGGAGAACACATCATCCAGGCCCATAGGAGAACTAATCATCTTGTTCCATAGTTGCCACGGGGTGTCACAAGGGAAGGTTGAACCTTTTACCCTGTACCAAGTCACCAATAAGGGATGGTGAGTCACCCTGTGGTCATGTGTCGCTCCAAGAAGTACCCCGCGCTCCCTGGAGCTCCCAGAGCTCAGAACATCATACTTGCCCTCATTGGAGGGTCTCTGAATGACATCAAGTCATTCTCGGAAATTCAGTAATTTGACCTTTTCTAGGGGCTTTGTCAAAATGTCAGCGACCTGTTCATCTGTACCGATATGCTGGAGCCTTATTTCTCCTCGCTGCACCATATCTCGAATGTAGTGGTACCTGATATCGAAATGCTTGGAGCGATCATGAATACGAGATTTTTTGATAAACGAATCCTGCTCTAGTTGTCACATAGAATCACGGTGGTATCTAATGTAAGTCCAAATAGCTCACTAAAGAGCTTTCGCAAGCAGACTGCCTCATAGGAGGCCATGCTAGCGACAATATACTCTGCCTCAGCGGTGCTCAAAGCCACCGATTTCTGCTTCTTGCTCATCTGGGATATCGAAGCAGATCCCAAGGAGAAACAACACCCGAAAGTGCTCTTATGGTCCACCACACTGCCTGCCCAATCAACATCAGTCTATCCAAGTAGTCTCACATCTCCGGCAGTGTATCTTAACCCATAACTAATTGTGCCACGAAGATATCTCAACAGATTCTTGGCACCAATCCAATGTATGTGGTGAGGTTCAACCATATGTTGACTCAACGTGTTGATTGCAAAGCATATGTTTGGACGGGAGTTCACTAAGAACATTAATGCTCCGACGAGTTGACGATACTCGGTGGCATTTCGTAAAACAGGTCCAACAGCACTATCGGTTAACTTTTTGAAGTCAAGCTCCATCAGGGTAGTTATGGGCTTACAGTCCACCATACCGAATCTTTCCAATATCTTCACCACATATTTTCCCTGAGATAGGAAAATTTCCCCCGGCTTCTACCAAACTTTGAGTCCTAGGAAATAGTGCATCAGTCCTAGGTCCTTCATTTCAAATTCATAAGCCAACTCCCTCTTACATTTGAGAATGAGAGGGTCTGCACCTGTTAGAAAGAGGTCGTCAACATACAACACCAATATGAGAGGTTTGTCATCTTCAACCTTGAAGTAAAGGTTGGGATCAGCTTCACTCCTAGTGAATCCCAACTTCATCAAGTAGCTATCGATCCTCTCATACCATGCTCGAGGTGCTTGCTTCAGCCCACAAAGGGCCTTCTTCAACCTGTACACATGAGATTTTTGACCATAAATCTCAAATCCTTCAGGTTGCTCCACGTAGACCTCTTCTTTGATTGAACCATGCAAGAATGCAGTCTTAACATCCATCTGATGTAGTTTCCATCATTGTGAAGCCGCAAGGGCTATGATCGAGCGGATGGTGGTATATCTGGCAACAGGTGAAAATATCTCGTCATAGTCTATACCTTCCTTCTGGGAGAAGCCACAAGCAATAAAACGAGCCTTATACTTTTCTGTACTTATATCAGTTGCATGCTTTATCTTGTAAAGCCATTTAGAAGTGACAATTGTCTTATCCAGGGGTCTGGCAACCACTTCCTAGACATCATTCTTCATAATATACTCATATTCTTCGGTCATAGCATCCTTCCATACTTGATGCTTGATAGAATCTGAGAATGATGAAGGCTCATTTTGAATGATCGTGCTCATGATGGTCAGGTATCTCTGGTACTTGTTTGGTTTCTTACTTTCACGGAAGGTTCCTCGGGGTGCAGTGTGTCCTTCAGCATCATCAAGTGTCCCCCTTAGCCATGAAGGCCTCTTCCTAGAAGAAGGAGGCTCAGGTGGAGGAGGATCAATAGGATCCATGGGTTCTTCCACATCGAGCATTGTTTCATCATCTTTTTCTCTCGGTTCCCTGGTGTCAGCTTCTTGAGAGCTCCTCATAGTAGGAAGATTGTTCACCTTGCTGAGAGCCATATCTTTATCAAAGATGACATCATGACTAATCACGACTTCCCTTTGACCAGCTAAATAGATTCTATAGCCCTTAGTATTTTCACTATAGCCCACGAAGATTCCTTTCTTTCCAGATGCACCCAATTTGTTCCTTTTCTCTTTCGGCACATGAAAGTATACAAGGCTTCCAAAAATTCTAAAATGAGATACGTCAGGTTTCTTACTGTTGAACATTTCTTCGGGAGTCTTGGAACCCAATGTTTGATGGGGGAATCGATTTTGCACATATACGACGATGTTTGCAGCTTTGACCCATAGAAACTTCGAAAATCTTTGATCATGGAGCATAGCACGGATGGCTTCCACAATCATACAGTTCTTCCTTTTCGCCACACCATCCTGTTCAGGAGTGTATTGTGTATTAGTCTCCCTCTTAATGCTAGCCTCTTTACAAGAGTCATGAAACTCATTAGATTCATATTCAGTCCCATTATCAGTCCTTAAGATCTTGATCATCTTTTCAGTTTGATTCTCGATCAAGGCTTTGAAGTGTTGAAACTGGGAGAACACTTCGTCCTTCTTTTTCAAGAAGTATATGCAAGTCTTGCGAGAATAGTCATCTGTAAAAGTGAGGTAATATGAATATCCTCCCAAGGAGTTCACATGCATCATACCAGATATGTCTAAATGAATTAACTACAATATATTGGAGGTCTTGCTTTGGCTTGAGGGGAATGGTCCCCCTTTTAGCTTTCCTTCAACACATTCCAGACATACACCTTCTTGCTCTAATCTGAACTTGGGAATCCTGGTCACCATTTTTCTTACATCAAGTATAGCTTTATAATGAAGGTGAGCAAACCTCCAATGCCATAGTTCGGACTGAAGAGATGTGTCACAAGACATGATCTAAAATCACCCCTAGGTGACCTCAGGAAATTAATGAAGGTATTATAGACTCATGTGCTGGTGTGTGTGTCTATGTTATCTTGTGCAACGGATCGATAAGATTGCAAAATACACAGACACTTGAAACAGTAAGAGATCACAGTAAGCAAACATAAACACAACAAAATTTAATAAGGAGTTCACCTAATCCTCTTGGGCTACGTCTCCTGGTCCAGCCTTTAGTGGTGGCCTTTTTATTATGTTTTTAAAGTAGAGTCTTACAATAAGGAGCTCAATCTGAGTCTCACTTGACAGAGGATGATTAGTAGGATGGCACTTGGAATTCCCAAGTCCTTAGAGTTCATAGACTCCCCTTACCGAATTTCGATCTCAATTGGTCTCTGTCTGCTTGATGTTGTCCTTACTCTGATGGTCAGCTCGACTTCTCTGCCCTATGCAACTTTGCCTCTCTTTCTATGTCTCTCGAACTTCGACTTCTTCACTACTTCTTTGCCTCACTGTTTCCCTGCTTCCTGTCAGCTCGTGGCTTTAAAGCCAGTTCATTCCTCCGACTTTTCTTTTTTGCTTCTGGCTCTCTAGATCACCTACCTCTGTCCGCTAGGACTCCTCTGCCCTATGTCATCATCGCTGTGTAACGCTTCGCAGAGAGGTGGCCACCTCTCTCTTTGCGAACTGAGTGTCAGTTCTTCTTGAACGGTCGTTTTTTCTGTTATTTCCCAGATGCCTGTGAAACGGATCATTCTGTCGATTCATTGGTCAAATCGGACTTCAAATCTTATGTGTCACAGTTTATTTCTCCCTCAAGTTCGGTCATCCATCAGGTTGAACCTCCGCCGTTGATCTGGAGCCCCCAAATCCCATGGTCTTCGCTTATATCACACGGTTGAGTTGCTCGACCGTTAATCCGTGATGTAAGAGATTTCTCTCTCTCCCCACCGGACACGTGTCACTTGATGTTTGGAATCGCTGGGTCCTCGGCCAAATCCGCTTACCGCCCAAAATGCCTCCGATATTCCGCCAGTTTTGAGCGCGGGAGTTGCCTTGTCGATTTTAGCGCTTTCCCACAGTTTTCTGGATTCCCTTGTGACTGGGCGCTTGGGGTCTTTCCTTCTTGAAGGGTTTTTCCCAGCGATATGCGATTAGCACTAATTGTGTATCAGAAACAGCCTCCATTTCTAGATCTGAGCTTCCCAATTGCCATTTTTGCGCCATGCGTGGTCTCCATGGGCCAATGGTCAGCGCGCTTTGACTGAAGGTCCTCGTTGCTCCGTGCTTGCTGCAAATTGCCATTATTCAGAGGTTATTTTTGATAGCTATAAGATTTCTTGAAGTATGTCATTCATTCTTACCAATCATGGAATTGTTTGAGGATCTAATTCAGATCACGACCTTCCCACTGAAAAAGCTTTTGGACCACCAAAAGTTGGTTTTCAAGCATCGACTAAGTGAGGATACAACTTTCTCACCTGTCCAATCTCTATCCATTTTGCACTGCTTGGCTTTGAACCCTTGAGCCCAATTCTGACGTACTCAACATCTCCCTTGCGCGTCATTCTCACCTTCCTGTCTAGAACTATATCTTCCTGCAATTCATTAAGATATTCAGGTAACTGGTCATCAATAGAAGGCAATTGACTCTGCTCTTCAAGATCTTAAATTAACGAAGGTTCAAATAGTCTCAAGCTGTCTGCATTGACGACTGAGTAGATGTGCATATAAGCTGGCAAATTAAGGCAAAAAGCATTCTCACCAATTTTCTCAAGGATCCTGGAAGGTCCACACCTTATTGGTTTTAGCTTTTTACCTTCACCTCGCATCCTGTCCTTGCTGATATATAGCCATACTTGATCACCAACTTGAAAACTATGCTCCATCCGATGCTTGTCATGCCTTGCCTTGTATTTGGGATGGCTCTTTTCCAACTGTTCCTGTACTGCCTGATGGATCCCTTAAATTTGTTCAATGAACCTAGTTGCCTTGTCCACATTGTTGTGTCCCTCAACTGTTGTGTCCTTACCAAAGACAAAATCCAAGGGAGACCTTGGTGTGAAACCAAAACAGGTCTCAAAAGGAGATCTCTGTGTGGAAGATTGTTTGGCTCGGTTGTAAGAATGTTGCACATAACACAAATGTTCATCCCAAAGCTTGGGATGTTTGTTGCAATATCCCATGAGAAATTGGATCACTGTCCTATTGAATACTTCTGTTTGGCCATCGGTTTGTTGATGGAAAGCTGTGCTTTTCTTCAGTTTGGTGTCCATCAGTTCCCACAGACTTGACCAAAAATTCCCCACAAGCTTGGTGTCTCGATTAGATATAATGGAAGAGGGTAATCCAAAATGAACCCATACATGTTGAAAGAACAATTTTGTAGTTTATTCAGCTGTAATATGTTTATTACAAGGTATCAAAATACACATTTTGCTGAACCTATCCACAACAACATACAAATAATCATGACCCTTCCTAGATTTAGGTAGTCCTCCAACAAAGTCCATGGAAACACTTTCCCAAGGATGAGAAGGAACTGGCAATGGTGTGTAGAAGCCTAGTTTCCTATTGCTGGGCTTGCTTTTAGCACACATAATACACCCTCTTACATATCTAGAATCTGTCTCATTCATTTTTGGCCAATAACAAAATCTTTGCAGTTGTTCAACTGTTTTGCTTACCCCAAAGTGACCTGATATTAGAGAAGTGTGTGCTTCTTGAATTATCTTTACTCTTTCAGTTTGTGGAATGCATAGCTTCCCACAATGATACAAGAGTTGGTCCTTAATATGATAATCCAATTCTTCTACTCGTTTGTCTTGACTTAAAGTTGCATATACATCTTTAAAGGCTATATCTTGAGCATACTGTTCAATGTAACTTTCATGTAATACAAAATTATGCTTAAGTATAGTAGATGCATTTATAATGGGTCTAGATAACATATCTGCAACTTTATTATGTATGCCCTTTTTATATCTAATGACTAAATGAAACTGCTGTAGGAACCCCATCCACCTGTAGTGTATTGATTGCTGCAACTTAGTTTGGGAGTGTAGATATTGAAGTGGTTGATGATCAGTATGGATAAATGTTTCTTTGCCCATTAAGCAATGTTTCCACTTTTTCACACTCTGTACTAATGCATACAATTCCTTATCATACATGGGATAGTTAACTACTGTAGAGTTAAACGTCTCAGAATGATAACATATGGTTTTACCGTGCTGTATCAACACTGCTCCCATGGCATAGCCACTGGCATCTGTTTGGATCTCAAACGGTCTTTGAATATCTGGCAGTGCTAGTACTGGTGCTGTACTAATCTTTTCTTTCAAGGTGTTGAAGGCTTTCTACTGTTTGCCTCCCCACTGAAACACTTTGTTCAATCCTGTTAAAGCATGTAAGGGAGCTACAATTAAGGAAAAGTTAGAAATGAACTTTCTCCAATATTGAGCTACTCCTAAGAAGCTTCTAACTTCTTTAGCAGATTTGGGTTTAGGCCAGTTTACAATGACTACCACCTTAGAGGGATCTATCTTCAATTCACCACCCCCTACTATATGTCCCAAATAATTCAAAGATGTTTTGCCAAATTCACATTTTGAGAGTTTAACATAAAGTTTTTCTCTTTTCAAAACATATTGTGTATGCTTAACATGCTTTAAATGTTCTTCCCACATTTTGCTTAATATAAGAATGTCATCCAGATATACAATAACAAAATCATCAAGAAAGGTCTGAGCACATCATTCATTATTCTCATGAAAGTAGCAGGAGCATTAGTTAAGCGAAAAGGCATAACCAACCACTCATACAGTCCCTGCTTTGTTTTGAAACCAGTCTTCCATGCATCCTATTCTGCAACTTTGACCTGATGATATCCACTATGCAAATCTAACTTGGAAAAATAAGCAGCTTCCTTTAACTGATCTAATAGATCATCTATGTGAGGAAGGGGATAACGATTTTTGATTGTTATTTTATTTAGTGCTCGGTAATCAATGCACATTCTCCACGAGCGATCTTTCTTTCTCACCAAAACGATTGGTGACCCACATGGTGATGTGCTAGGTCTGATGAACCCCTTCTTGAGAAACTCCTGCACCTACTTCTTGTTTTTTGCATTCTCTAAAGCGGAAAGCCTATACATCCCAATGTTAGGTAATGGAGAATCTTGCTGCAAATTAATATCATGCACTATTTCCTTTTTGAGTGGCAGACCTTTAGGTTCTTGAAACAAGATATCATACTCCGAAACAACTTTTTCTAAATCAGCTTGCTGTCTAGCATCACAGCCATCAAATACATTGGTTTTATCAGGTTTCTTTTCCTTTACAACCATCAGTAAAAATTGTTTGCATGAATTTACAATTCGTTTCATCTACCCTGAGTTTATGAGAGTATAATTATTCTTGAGCTTATGAGCTCTTACATAGTATTCGATTCCTATTTTAACGAGTAGATACTTGTTCTCAGCTCTATAGAAAATAACTTTTCTATCATACAAGTAAGGACTTCCTAAAACAATTTCACATATATCCAAAGGAATTAGATCTAACTCAACCTCATCTACAAACACTAACCCAAAATAAAACTTGAGTTTGCATTTTCTAGTCACTTGTAGTTGTGCTTTATCACTTAACCAACCTAATGGGTATGGTTTCTTGTGACGTGTAGTCAGTAATCCTAAATTATTTACAATTGCTTCAGAAATTAAATTTACTTGTGAGCCACTATCAAACAAAGTATCAATCTTTTGATGTTTGGAAATAACTTGAATATGGAAAAGCTCATGTGCTTTTCTCTCATTTTCTTCATCAATAGTAGATTGTGCAGAATTACTAGTAGATGCTTCAGAATTCTTACCCTTTATACCTATGGTTGCAATGGTTGTTTCATCTCTTGAGTCCGACCCCAAATCTTTCTGAATAGCTACAACAGTCTTCTTCTTCTTGCCCTCGAACTTCCTAGGTCTCAACTCCGGATGCAGAATCCAACAGTGATCATCATCATGCCCATCCTTCTTACAGTGAGTGCATGAAGACTTGCTTTTCTATGTAGTGTTGGCCTTCCTCTCTTTCCATTTCTGTTTTCTTTTCTCCTTATTCCTGCTTGCAATGGGCTCAGATGATCCTCCAACCTCTGGGTTCCCATTCTTTCCTCTAGCTTCTAGATGCGTAGCTTGAACAGATACCTCATCTATACTAGTGGGATTAAACATGAGGATAGTGTGCCTCATGTAGCTGTGTAGACCACCGATGTACTTCAACATAGTTTCAGGTGAGTCTAATGAGATTCCTAGAATCAAAGCTCTCTTCCTAAATTCTTGGATGTAACCTTGTACACTTTTCCCTTTCAATTGGTGAAGAGTTTGCCAACTCATCATGGCTTGCTGCATGTAGGCCAATGGATAGAACTTCTTTTTGATTGCAGAAACAAATTCACTCCAGATAGAAAGAGTCTTTCCATGTCTCTTCATGTCAGCTTGGGTCCTGCCTTCCCACCAAACCAAGGCAGTTCCCCCAAGGCGTAGGTTGGCCAGCTGAATCTTGCTCTTGTCTGAGTCGATACTCTACACTCTACAATAAACATCAATTTGTCTGATCCAATTGTCCAACTTCTCTGCATTCAACTCTCCATAATATATTGGTAAATCAAATTTAACATCTAGTTTAATCAAAGATGTCTTATTTTTATGTTTAGGGCTATTAGGAGGTGTGAGAAAGTTTTCTTCTTTCCCTTTGCCTTTTGAGTGGTCATGGAGGGGAGACTCTTCTTCTCCTTTATCTTGTTTGGAGCCTGATGATTCCTCATCTTTATGTTTTCTAAAGTCCTTATACATTTCCTCTACCATGGATCTCATGGCCAGGAAACTATTTATACATTGAGGGTCTGGGCCCACGGAACCTTCCTCCAACATTGTCTTTTGAGGGTAGACTCTTCCAATTTCAGGATTAGTTTCGACCAACTCTCCTCCTCCTAATTTGAGCTTCGATCTAGTTAGCATTCAATAGCTAAATCCACAACAAACTTGTCTAACCCTAACAACCTATAGCTCTGATACCACTTGATATAAAATCACCCCTAGGTGACCTTAGGAAATTAATGAAGGTATTACAAACTCATGTGTTGGTGTGTGTGTCTATGTTATCTTGTGCAACGGATCGATAAGATTGCGAAATACATAAACACTTGAAACAATAAGAGATCACAATAAGCAAACCTAAACACAACAAAATTTAATAAGGAGTTCACCCAATCCTCCTAGGCTATGTCTCCTGGTCCAGCCTTCAGTGGTGGCCTTTTTATTATGTTTTTAAAGCAGAGTCTTACAATAAGGAGCTCAATCTGAGTCTCACTTGACAGAGGATGATCAGTAGGATGACACTTGGAATTACCAAGTCCTTAGAGTTCATAGACTCCCCTTACCGAATTTGGACCTCAATTGGTCTCTGTCTTCTCACTGCCCTTACTCTGATGGTCAGCTCAGCTTCTCTGCCCTCTGCAACTTTGCCTCTCTTTCTGTGTCTCTCGGCCTCTGGCTTCTTAACTGCTTCTCTGCCTCACTGTTTCCCTGCTTCCTGTCAGCTCGTGGATTTAAAGCTAGTTCTTTCCTCTGACTGTTCATTTTTGCTTCCGGCTCTCTGGATCACCTGCCTCTGTCCGCTGGGACTCCTCTGCTCTATGTCATCATCACTGTGTAATGATTCGCAGAGAGGTGGGCACCTGTCTCTTTGCAAACTGAGTGTCAGTTCTTCCTGAATGGTCATTTTTCCCGTTATTTCCCAGATGCCTGTGAAATAGATCCTTCTGTCAATTCATTGGTCAAATTGGACTTAAAATCTTATGCACCATAGTTTATTTCTCCCTTGAGTCTGGTCATCCATCGGGTTGAACCTCTTCCGTTGATCTGGAGCCCCCAGATCCCACGGACTTTGCTTATATCGCGCAGTCGAGTTGCTCGACCGTTAATCCACGATGTAAGCGGTTTCTCTCTCTCCCCACCGGACATGTGTCACTCAGTGTATGGAATCAGTCTGTCCTCGACCAAATCTGCTTACCGCCCGAAATGCCTCTAATATTCCGCCAGTTTTGGGCGTAAGACCCACCTTGTCGGTTTTTACCACTTTTCCATGATTTTCTGGTTTCCCTTGTGACCGAGCGCTCGGGGTCGTTCCTTCTCAAGGGGTTTTGCCTAGCGATATGTAATTAGTGCTAATCACGTATCAGAAACAACCTCCATTTCTGGATCTAAGCTTCCCAATTTCCATTTTTTCTCCATGCGTGGTCTCCATGGGCTAACGGTCAGCACGCTTTGACTGAAGGTCCTCGTTGCTCTGTGTTGGCTGCAAATTTCCATTATTGAGAGGTTATTTCTAATAGCTATAAGATTTCTTGAAGTCTGTCATTCATTCTTACCAATCATGGAATTGTTTGAGGATCCAATTCAGATCAAGACATGACACCTAGTGGACTTCCTGCAACCTAATATAATGAATCAACTCGAAACCCAAGAGTGAAGGCATATTTAATATTGTTTTTCCATGCACGTACCTTGCCATCCCTGAAAGCCACCTTGTAGCCTTTGTCTTCCATTGCCGAAATGGACACCAGGTTCTTTTTGAGATCGGGTACATATAATACATCCCGTAGGTGGATTGTATTACCTTGATTTAATTTAAGAGAGACATTGCCTACACCTTTCACGGGATATTTCATATTATCTCCAAGGACAATTCCAGGTTGGTTTCTTTCTCTATTAGATTATGGAGAACTTCTTTGTAACCAGTGAAATGCCTTGAGACACCACTGTCAATAAGCCAATTTCCCAGCGAGTCCGGAGGAGCAGAGGTAGATAGAGCAGCTGGTAGATAATATTCATCCTGCTTATTGTCAACAGTGTTAGATTCAAACCTGGAATTTCTTTCCTTCTTGAATGGTTGTCCTCTTCCTTGATTTCCAGCACTTCTTTTACCTTGGCCATTTGACTTGCCATTTCTTTGATTTCCTTGAGAGGGATCATCATCTCAGTGTGAGTTCCTTTTATCAGGACACTCCCTTGCATAGTGACCTGGTTTATTGCAATGGTAACATCGTCCTTTTCCACCCTTTGGTCCAGTCTTCCTTTTGGAATTGTTCCTTCTTTTAGCATGAGAAGTAAAGGCAGCGAGATGACCTTTAAGTGTGGGCATTTCCTATTCTTCCATTCTTGCTTCTTCTTGAATGCATCTAGCCATTAATTCCTCAAATCCAGGAATTACATTATTGTTGAGGAGAGTAGTCCTGAATGTATACCATTCAAATGGTAGTCCTCCAAGATTTGTGAGTGCCATTTCCTTATCAGGAATTACTTCCCCAATAGATAAGAGATCATTCTTGATCCCAGTGATTCTTAAGAAATATGCTTGCATATTTTCATCTTTTCCCTTCTTAATTTCCTTCAGCTTATTTCTAAGAAACAGAACTTGATTTGCATCATTAACTTTAAATAAACTCACCAGTCTATCGTAGATTTCCTTGGAGGTGTTCAGCTCAGAAACATAGGCCACCAAGCGCTTGTCGATAGAGTCCCGGATGATCTTCTTTGCTTTGACTTCTCTGGATTTCCATTTGTTCCTAGGAGCAGCGGGTGCATTTGATGGAGGCTCAACAATATTGCCTCTCACATTGTCCAACACTCCTTGATCTTCTAAAGTCAGATTGAGAGATATCTTCCATCCGTGATAGTCAGACTTCTCACAGAGCTTGTCTTCAACGGGGAAGAGTGTTGAGGGCCCCATGGTTCTTTTAGGATAGCCTTGCCAATCTTCTCTTCGGTGATTTCTCTTGCTCTTGCTCGAGCTTTGTCTTCACCTCAGCTCTGATACCATGTTAATTTATGGTATGTTTTATGCTTAGAGTAATTTACTTATTTTTCTTATTATTATCCACAGATTAACAATCACATGTACATTAAGTAAAGTGCATATAGAAAATTAAATGATCGACAAAAAACAAGCAAAAACAAGAGCCACAAGATGTGGCAGCTAGCCAGGGATAAACCCCAATATGGGGAAACCCTTTGATCAAATCTTGTTTTTGTCTTCAATAATTCAACAGAGAGAAATAGTACAAAAATCTGATTTACGTCAATAGCAACAAACCCTAGATCAACCCTAAACTAGGGCAATCGATATCTGTCAAACTGGCGGTCGGATCACCTTGATTCCTTCACCAAAAAATGCGGCCTTCCAAGGAGAGCCAGGTTCACCTACTATGCAGTCCATAGAGAGAGAATGATGGTCAACAGTGGTCAAACTTCCGATCTGCAGTTGCAGCCATAAAATTTGCGTCCTTCCTTCCACACGTGTGAGAGAAGAGTCTTTTCTGTGCAGGAGAGAGAAGAGACTCTTTTCTGCGCAGGAGAGAGAGAGATGTCATGAGAGTGAAGTGTGAAAATGAGGAGAATACTCCTTGTATTTATATGCAAAACGTTGGGTTGAATAGATGCAACTGTTGGGATTCTGAGCCTACATAAGTTGCGGACCGACTTTGACAATTAGTCCATAATCAAAATAAATTCATATCTCCATAAATACTTATCGGAATTGGATGATCTTTAGATCAATCCTACACCTCTTGACGAGAGGAATCTAGTAAAAATATTATCATCCATGAATAAGGTGACCCACATGAAGTTGGGCCCTAATTGCCAATTTTAACAGGATATTATTAGCTAAGACTATTCTTTTTAGAATAGTATCCTAGAAAATGAAAGATTTCCTTAAGTATGCATAAAGGGGGAATTCCCAACCCTAAGTTAGGGAATAAATAAAAATATTATATCCATCACAGTGATTAAACATTAATAGAGGAATCAACTTGAATCTACACCATTGGGATTCATGGTAGATGTCTAATCTCACTAAGTCATGTGATGATGTGGGTTAGGTTCTAATGAGTAATGGAGACTTGTAAGTAACACTTCACCCTCATTAACTTATAGCCTTGCTTAAGAGTGATGCTCATTGTATATGCCTATGATTAGGAGGTAACTTGCTCCTATGCATCCAATTACATGGATAGTGTCTAGATACAAATGTATTTGTCAATGTGATGTTTATGTTATATGAATTGTTATAACCCTTTTTGTCGCTTTATGTTAATGAGAGAACCTATAACAACCTCCTTTAGTTGTTGGCATGAATGTAGATCTTTTAATCCTTGTTTGTCTCAATTAGTAGCCCATCGCTCCCACAAGTCTAGTATCTTGTGTACCCATTGCTCCCTTTCAGGTGTGCATCCTATCATCAGGTATACAACTTGCCTTCATCCTGGGAGCGGTGGAGGTCAAAATTATAGAAGCAGTGATTTCAAAGGATTTCAACTAGACTTATGTTATCCTGAGTTGGATGAGGGTCAATTATTGAAGAAGTTTCCTAACATCTCATAGTCCTAGGTGTCCAAATACATCCTCCTTGGTCTAGGAAAGGCCTATTTAATATCAAGGGTTAGAGTAAGAATTAGAGAGTTAGCTTGGTAAGGCTGGTGAAATCTTTCTAGAGTAATCTTCTCTTGGATCTCAAATGAGCCCAATTTTTCTATAAGTCAAGGGAAGAGGAGAACTGAGGGATCGAAGGAGAGCACATGTTGTAGCAGAAGTATAATTCCATATGTATTTTTGATATGATATTAATGTATGCTAGTTTCCTTCTCCATTTCATGTCTATGTATGTGAGAAACTTAATTGATTTATTACATTGAGTTTATGTTGCATGAAAATTTATCTTCCACGTAGGAAACCTTGTTCGTTTGTTTGTGCTTGTGTGTAAGGGTTTGGATTGAGGAGTTGGAGCAGAATCTCAGTTGCAAAAGGGGTTTTCAAACTAAATCATCTTATGAGGGTTTGAGGTACGGTCATTTATCCATTTGTCTTTGTTATTTGTATGGTTGGCTATGGCATTGCAACTAGGATATTAGCTTGGTTATTCCACAGATTATTTGGCAAATCTTGAGGTGAGACCTATGGAGAAATAACTCCTTTGCCTCTGTGTGATTTTAAGGCTAACATGAATGACTTAAATTTGGTTCAAAAATGTGTATAAATATGTTTAATTATTGTTTAGAGTATGCATGAGTTGAATGTAAATGTATGTGGGGATGTTATTTAGGGTGTTAATTTTTCTCATATATATAGATTTCATTTTTCTATCGCACATGCATTTAAATTGATATGGATTGGATCATTATATTATTTGTCATCCATATTGATGATTTTAGAGTGGAAAAAGTGGAGGAATCAACTCTTAGGACCATTTTTATTTGTGGGACATAGTTTGGAAAATTGGGGTATGAAACCTTCTAGGAGTGTTTTGAGGCATCAGATGATGTTTTTTGGAGGAAAAACTTTGTCACTTTAGTGACACACATTTTTTTCCTATTCTCCACACAAAGTCCTTTCTAATGATGCAAGAATCATGTCAATTAGAGTTCGTATGTAAAATTTATGCCTCAAAAGTTGACCACCTTGTTTTCACCACCATAATTCGAGAGGATGCCATATCAACCCCCATTATCCATGGAAAAGGGGCTAGCCATGTGATTAAGAGTTGAGGTAGTCAAACCTAACCACTAGTAGGCTATCAGGCTATGCTATAATTAGGTCTCTAGGAGGAAATGAGGTTTCATTCTTTCGAGTGCATTTGTTCCATAGTTGAGAAAAAATAGGCAAGAGGGATAGGAGATAGAGCACACATAGAGGATTTATGCATTGTAGTAGCCCAAAGGCCACATGATCCAGGTGGATATTGGTGGCCACCCTCCTATTCCACTTGGACCCTGTTATGTAACCAGCTCCCAAAATAGAAGAAAAGATAGATCAATGACTTCAAAATAAGTCTCTTCGAGGGGGAAACCTCCTTTACATTACACAAATGAATAATTATTGGATCATACAATTGACAAAACCTCCTTTCTATATATAGGAGTCTAAGGGGTCACAATATAATCAAAGTCGACATAACAATAATAATATAAGGAACCAACAATAACAATAGTGGGCTTATATGGGGCACAATAATAACAATATGAGGACAATAGGGGCACAACAATAACAATACAATAGTGGGCTTATATGGGGCACAATAATAACAATATGGGGACAATAGGGGCACAACAATAACAATAAGGGCTACAATGACAATAGTAATGGGGGAATCACTAGTATTATAGGGACCTAACATGCCCCTCTCCTTCAGTGTTGTCCTCAATGCTTAAGTAGTTTTGGATGCTTCTGTATAAAATTCTCACCTTCCCATGTGGAATCTTTAGCGGGTAAGTTCTTCCACTTGATGAGATACTCCAAAATTGATCGATTTTGTAGCTGTCAAGTTCTTGTTTTTATGACTACTTCAGGTTCCAATATGATTTTTCCTTCTTCGTCAAGTTTTGGCAATATTGTTTGAACTGGAAGCTTGTCACCAATAACCTTCCTTAAGTATGAGACATGGAAAACTGGGTGTACTCGAGAAGATGCAGGTAGCTCCAATTTGTATGCCATAGTACCAATATTTTGCAACACCTTGTAAGGACCATATTACTTGGGTGATAATTTATTATCCTTCTTAGCTTGCTTGAGGGACATTTTTTTGTATGGTTGTAGTTGTAAAAATATCCAGTTGTCTACGTCAAAACTTATTTCACTGTGATGCTGATATGCTTTTTATTTCATTTGATTCTGTGCCAAAGTGAGGTTATCCTTTAAGAGTTTGAGAACTTGTTGTTGATGCTCAATTTGATCTTCCACTGCTTGAAACTTAGAATTTTCTCTTAAATATGATGTGATGGACTATGGATGATATCCATAAAGTGCCATAAATGGGGTCATTTTTGCTGCAGTATGGAAGGAAGTGTTATACCACCATTCAGCCAAAGGAAACCTTTTGACCCATTATGTCTATTTATCAGATACAAAGCAACGAAGATTTCCTTCCAAACATTTGTTTACTATATTAGTTTGCCCATAGATTGAGGATGATAAGATGAGCTATGAGCTAACTGAGTACCAAGACAAGAAAATAATTATGTCCAAAAATTTCCAGTGAAAA
>APFE030467170.1:53237-92819 GCA_000404065.3 Pinus taeda | reverse complement strand
ACAACTCAAATATAACTCAATCTTATCTCCTTAATTTAAGGGATAACTCTTGCATGACTTCAGAAAGACTTCTAACTTGAATTTCTCCAACTAATTAATTTAAAATAAATTAATTAATTATTTCCAAGTAGCTGTTAAGATTAAATTCGATTTTAATTCACAATTTAATTCAAGGACAAATTAAATTGGAATATTCTTGTTGCCATATTTCAACAAAAAATACAACATTAATTTACCCATGTTTTTTTGGTCTCCTCTTGGAGATATTCAAAATGAGGTATTATGATAGGCAAACAAAGATCGTATGCCAAAGTTACAACCCTAATAAGTTGACGTTCCAACTAACTTGAACAAGGTGCACATGCTTTTGGCGCTTCATATCCTAATGTTAGGTTTTTGGATGTTTAGGGTTTCCCATTGTTTCTTAAGGATAAAAAGGCCCCCGAGCCTCATTGTAACACAATTAAGAAGGCATGTAGCCACCACATATCTTCTCAGAGATAAGCTACCATCACCTGAATTAGTTTATTTCCATTCTGCATGTAACAATTTTCAGTGTTTTCTTATTAATGCATTAAAGTTATGTTTTCATTGTAGCTCTATGTTTATGTTTATATCTATATTTCATTTCATTCCTGCATAAATCTAGATCATCACAGGCCATACTTCTTTGTACTCGCACACATTTTCTATTCATAGAAAGAGAGCAGAGAAGCCTCACCTTCTAGTTGGGTTTTTCTGTCAAAAGGGCTTCCCAAGTCGTATCTTGTGTCAAATGTGTGTGTGAGATTTTATTTCATTGTTCTCTATTTTCTGCATAAATTTAATTTGCATGCATACATTGCTATCAATAATCAACAAATCTATAAATCTAAAGAGTACAATTTTATCAGATTTGTTGTGATGAACTGTCTAGTGGAATATCCACGACAACTTATGGATCATAAATTTCACATATACTCTTTCTAGAATTCATTCTATTAAAAGTTGTTGGAAGCTCACATTCAAATAATTGTGCATAATGGGACTTGTGAATGGAGAAAATTTTAAGGTGCATTAACCTATTAGCCAAGGAAATGCAAACAACTATACTACATTACTTGTTAAACTCCATTCATTTAACATGAGGGATAGACCAACCAAAGCAAATCATTGGCCTTTAAGGACATTAGAGAAAGGATCATTATTGTCAAAATGATTGTATGGTATGGGATTTGCTAAGGAAAAAATTGAAAATGAGTTTCTCAATCATTATGCAATCTTATCTTTTAGTCACAAGAAGGCATTAAATGAGTAGTTGTGTGAGTTTTACAAATCAATGTAGGATTTTGTTGAGTTTGGCCCATGCAGGGATATAAGGAGGCCATGAAGAACAAGCTTAGGTGTTGGCATTAATAAAGGTATTATTAAGTTCATTCCCAAGTCAAAGGATATTGATCTCATCACAATTTGTAGAAATTTAGAGACCAATCATCATTGAACATCTCCTCTAATATTTTGGCTAAGGCCTTAGATATCTAGATAAAACATATTTTTCCCTAGATTATGTGGTCTTAAATAATGAGGGATTCACATTAGTTGAGGAAAATTAAACATTTCATAAGTGTCTGATAATTATTATTTCTTCTTCACTAAGATCACAGCAACTTCTATACTAACCTATATTCTTTTGTGTAAATTTAAATTTCTTTTACATGGATATTTGCAAGATCTCATAGAAAATTTATAAATTTAAGTGTCTAATGATATGAATATAAAATAATTAATATTTAAAATCATGTTTTTTTTAACATTTAAAATCCATGAGTGCAATTACTAATTATATAATTAATATAATAATAAATATGATAAAATTCAATTTAATATTTTAAAAACCTATTTTTTTTTTATTGGCTTGTATAGAAATTTTATTTATATTAAAAATGTGTTATAATGTCTAGAATTGATCCAAGGTCTTTTACCTATAGATGCATCAGAATTACATGAAACAAAGCATATTAACCATGGAACTTAAAAGCACATAAAACATTATAGAAATAACAAGACAAGCATGAAACCATGACACAAGGATTTGATTATGGAGTTCATCCAATTTGGACTACGTCTCCGGGCCCTGCTTAATAGTGGGGAGGCCTTCATTCATTAAGTGGCATAAAAAGAGAGAAAAGTACAAGCAACATTAATTTACAATCCTTATACCTCCAAGTTGTAATATGGACGAAGAATGGAGAGCCTAGCTTCAGAAACAGACAATACCACTGAAATCCTGGTGAAAAATTGCGCAGAATCGTCTATCCGAACACCAAATTCAGAGAAATGAAGCTTCTGCACCCTCTCAAAACCTCCCTGTTTCAAAAGGTGAGTTTTTGACATGCTGCCAGGTCGGGTTACTGTTGTATGCAATGGTTTCTAAAATTCTATGCCAGGCTCTCCTTTTTCCTATGCAGATAATCCATTATATATGCTGGTGGCTAACTCGTCAATCCCTGGGCAGTTCTTAACAAACAAAAAGTTTAGCAGGCAGCGGTTCCTACGCCAAGGATCTCAGACCTGGGATAACATGCAGGTGACAAACCTTTCATATATGGAAAAACCTCTAAAATCTCTTAACTGCACATTACCATTAACCCGACGACTTTTAATATCAGTGCTTTGGATCGGCGGGCATACCTGACCTTGTCAATAAGCAGACTGTGATAAAGGTGGACCCAATGGATATTAAAACACAATATATAATATATAGGGTCCAAATGAACTTCCAATATCACAAATCGGTGGAACCAGGGGTGATTCTTCATACGACTGCTTCCCTTGGCGATTTATGATTACGATATCACAAATCACAACCTGACTCTACGATTATGATATATCACATCACACTCTGGATTGCTCCAGGGCCCATTATTTACTCATTTTCTTTGCGATCCACAATTGTGGTATATTGCATCGCATTCTGGTTTGCTACGAGGTTGATTCTTTACCACCAACTGCCTCTGATCTGCGATCGCAACTCGGTCGTGCTGGGGGTTGTTTTCCTTAACTGTAGACCTCTTCCTTCTGCGATCTATAATATGCAAGGCTAATGGTGGCCTACCACTTGGCGTTTGCCCATTCGCTAAGAGTTCTACCACGTCATCTTCTCTTGCCACCTGTGCAAGTCAAAAATGAACTTTGACTTTCTCTAACTTCTTCATATGAGCTCGGATTTGAGTGCTATTCACGTCATTGGAATTAGGATGACGAGCACTTCGATCTGATGCTAAGTTTAGCTAGATTCTACCACTTTGTGTTTTGAGCCTTTTTACCATGCCATTGGTACTTTTTAAAGATCCACCTGGATCAATCCTCCCCATTAAGAGCTTTTGGACCACCAAAAGCCTTTTCAGTCAATTATAAAGTGAGGAAATTTCTCCCTCACTTTTTTTTATTTCTCCATCCATCGAGATTTACTTGGATGCATTCCTTTGAAGCCCACACAAATGTACTCCACATCTTCCCATCGTGAAGTTTTGGTTTTCTTGTCGAGTATGAGATCTTTGGGCAACTTGTCTAGATACGCTGGTGCAACATCGTCCACTGTAGGAATCTATGCAACCTCTTCGGTATCCATAATAAATGGAGGTTCATAAAGCTTCAGGTGTTCAAGATTCACTATTGAGTACATTTGCAATCATATACAAACCATACATGACTCAAACAACCCCACACTTTCCAAGAGTTTATAACAAACACTCTCTTTGGTCAAGTTTTACATGATAGAAACCAATATCCAAACTACTCACAGAAAGCCTAAAAACATCATTGTTGCATTTTTAAGCGATGGGAAACACATCATCACTTTTACATTTATTCACAACGCATGACTTACAAACAGTGGCCATAACAAGCTAATACATCTAAAAAAACCATATTTGACTTAATAAAGAAGACCACCATGAATGTGGTGGATTCCTTTGTAGAACATTTTCACCCGTTGGCTTCTTTATCAATGCTTTCTCGACATGGAGCATATGCCACATGGCTCCCTGGTGTCCCACCTCGTTGCAGTGAACAAAGCTTATTAACCATGGAACTTAAAAGCACATAAAACATTGTGGAAATAACAAGATAAGCATGAAACCATGACACAAGGATTTGATTACGGAGTTCATCCAATTTGGACTACGTCTTCGGGCCCTGCTCAATAGTGGGGAGGCCTTCATTCATTAAGTGGCATAAAAAGAGTTAAAAGTACAAGAACCATTCATTTACAATCCTTATACCTCCAAGCTGGAAGATGGATGAAGAATGGAGAGCCCAGCTTCAGAAATAGGCAATACCACTGAAATCCTGGCGAAATGTCGTGGAGAATCGCCTATCCGAACACCTAATTCGGAGAAATGAAGCTTCTGCACCCTCTCGAAACCTCCCTGTTTCTCAAGGCGAGGTTCCAACTTGCTGCCAGGTCGGGTTACTACTGTACGCAATGGTTTCTGAACTTCTATGCTAGTCTCTCCCTTTTCCTATGCGCACAGTCCATTATATATGCTAGTGGCTAACTCCTTAATCCACGGGTAGTTCTTAACAAACGACAAATTTAGCAGGCGACAGTTCCAACACTAAGGATCTCAGACCTATAATAACATGTAGGTGACAGACCTTTCATTTATGGAAAAACCTCCATAACCTCTTAACTGCACATTACCCTTAACCCGACAACTTTTAATATCGGGGCTTTGAATCAGCGGGCATAAATCACCTTTGCAACAAGAGGCCTATGATAAAGATAGACCCGACGGCTATTAAACCATAGTATATAATATATCAATTTTGAAAGAACTTTTCATATCACAAATTGGCAGAATCGAGGTTGATTCTTCATATGACTGCTTCCCTTTGCGATCTGCGATTGAGATATTGCAAATCAAAACCTGATTCTGCCAATGCGATATATCACATCACACTCTGGCTTGCTTCGGGGTTGATTCTTTACCCGTTTTCCTTGCGATCTATGATTGTGATATCTTACATCGCATTCTGGTTTGCTCCGGGGTTGATTCTTTACTGTCGATCGCCTTTGATCTATGATTGCAACCTCATAGTGCTGGGGGCCATTTTCCTTAACTACGAACCTCTTTCTTCTACAATATGTGATATGTGGGGCCAAAGATAGCCTGCCACTTTGTGCTTCCCCATTTGCTGAGAGTTATGCCACGTCATCTTCTCTTACCACCTGTGAAAGTCAAACATGAACTTTGACTTGCTCTAACTTCTTCATATGATATCAGATTCAAGTGTCGTTTGCATCGTTAGAATTAGGATGACAAGCACTTTAATCCAATGCTAAGTTTATCCAGATTCTACCACTTTGAGTTTTGAGTGTTTTTACCATACCACTAGTACTTTTTAAAGATCCACTTGGATCAAGAATCCATGGATTTAAGTTACTAATCTATTGAAAATTAATATAATATAAACATTTAAAAAAATAAATAAAATTAACCTACATAAATTTAGGAAGATCATAGCTATATCTAAATTGATGTGTAATTAAAATATATTTTGAAATTAGCCTTCAATATTACTAATAGTATTGCTTCATAGTTATGTTTAATTGGACTATCTCTTTTGATAATGCATTTACAATTTAGTCTATTAATAGTATCAAGGTTCATTTAAATTATCTTAAAACTCATTAAATTACAAAATTATTATAAGTGGCATAACCTTTTATGAAAACTAAATGATTGATTTTAGTCCATTATACCAAAAAAAATATTAGTTTTGAGTATATTTTCATTTTTATTTTGTTCATAATCACTCATGTGAATCTTGTGTGTAAGCAATAGAGAGAAAAAAAATGTACTAACTAGAGGTCAAAACACATGCTCATGTTCTTATACACAAATTTACTTTGCAACTAGGGTCAATAATGAACATTTTATTGAGTGTATCAAAAACTATTATGAGAAAAAGAGGGGAGATTAGAGTAGAAGAGGGTGAAGAGTGAAGAGAATAGAGGAGGAGGAGGAAATAAAAGAAGAAAAAATAGATTCTCTTCATATTTTTGTATTTTTACTTTTAAAACCTCAACATCTATGAGAATTATGCTTCAAAAATCTCAAAACCTACCCCAAATCCATAAATATATCAATAACCTTAAATCTCACCCATTAATCTACAATAAATTGTTAAAAAACATGATGAAAGTTTAGGGAAGAAAATCCACAACACATAAACATATTTTTTATGGACCAAAATGATCCCAAGGAATTCAACAAGCAGGTCCCCATACAATCTCCATATAGCTCTTCAACATCATAAACAAAAAAAAAAATCAAAATGAAGTCAAGAAAGTGGCTTCAATCTCAATTTATGTCAAACATACAAGTGAATCATGATGCAAAAATTGATTTGCACCCCTTTTCATTTGTTTTTTCATCCTATGTCCAAATGTGTGTTAAGTTTTGGTCAATCCTCCTTGATCTCTTTTTTAGCATCTTCAATACATCTCTTTCGACATCCTCAACAAAGGACATTATTAGGATGTTACAAGGACATTGAAAGGGACACACATAAGATGCTAAGAAGGATGTTACAAGGACATTAAAGGGACATAAATAAGGATCATGCTCAAGGGATGCAGAAAATGACGCTAAAGAGGCACACTTCTGAGGCAAAAGGGACACAAATAATATGCTAAGAGACAATTAAAGATGTTAAACAAATTGTTATGCATCATTTTTTCTAGTTTATGTATACATGGATGCAATATAGGTTTTTAAAGGCTCCACTGTAATAGTGAAGTTGTCATGAGAAACGTTCTTTAATTATATAATAAAAACAATATATGACAAGACTCACCCAGAATTATATGTGACTTATAATCTAAATTAAATATGCTCATTTTAGGATCCTAAAACTAAATTGGGTAGGAAATTCCATGGCATTGGGAAAATAAATAAATAAAATTAAAAAAGAAAAAGAAAAAATATCTATGGGTGTAAGCTCCCAAGCCAATGGGTAAAGAGTATTTGAAGGCATTAGGAAAGCACATACCTCATTCAAACCCATAGTGATTCAATGGGTGACCCTTAATAATAATGTAGCATTAAAGTCTAGCTCCAACATACTAGCTATACACTTGGTGGTTTGTGATTTCTAAGAAGATAGAAATAATCACTCATTTGTTGTGGCACTATAATGTAGCCCAAACTTTCTAGGGTTTGGTTGGTTGTGGTCACTAGAATATCATTTTCTATTAATTTTCCTTCTCATGGAATCGGAAGATCTTTTTAGAAAGTTGGGTGACTAGACAAGCAAAAGGAACCAAATGGGATGTTATGAGATTACCATGCATATTTTTATGGGGAAGGTGTTGTTGGGGTACTTTTAATGGAGGAAATAGATGACTTCTTATGGTGGAAGTTCCTAATTTTAAATCTAATTTGGCAATATAATTTACAATTAGGATAAGCAGTATTAGAAAAGACAAGTTTATATTTTCTTTTGGTTGAAGTTGAAGAAAGCATGCTCAACCTCCTTGCCTATATAAGAAGGGGGACTAACACATCTCTATTGTTAAGAAAAATGTATGATTATACAATGATTAGGGGAATCCAAGGCATTTGAAATTCATATATCTCATTCAAACTCAAAGTACTTTGATGGGTGACCCTAAATAATAGATTAACATTTAAAAACAAGTTTCAATGTACAAGATATATAGATTTTAATTTTGTGACTATCAAAAGATAGAAAAAATCAAGCGTCTATTGTGGGCATGTATGATAGTTCGAACATTTTTGTATTGGGTTGTGACATCATATTATTGTCTATTCATTTATACTCTCTTTGAGGGACCTCATCTTTGGAGATAAGTGGATGGCTTGACTAGTAAGGGAGAAAAATGTTATCCTCCCCATTTGTGTTAAAATCCCACCCGTGACACATTTATATCTTCATCAACAAATTCTATAGAATTTGCAAGCCAAAAGAAATATCTTACCCTTACTTGTATGCTGAAGTGTTAAATGTTTTATAATATATTTAAAAAAGGTAAATAATTAGACTATAAGAAGAAACCAAATACACTACTATATGATTAACATATAAGAAGAAACATTGATGAATCACTTTTAATGGACAAATTACATCATATCCCATGGAAGGAGTTGCCACATTAGATTTGACAATAATATTTACATCAAGGATAAAAAATTTAGAATTATTTTAAAGACTTCAAAAGAAACATGCTTATCATCTTCACTTGCAGAAAAAGGTAAACAAACATGCAACTATATTGGAGAAAAAGTGTGATTATATGCTGGTTTTTCTTTTATATTATAACCAAGTATAATACATAATGACTTCCCAACTATCAACATAGTAATAGAGAATACAATTTTATTGCAAGAAAATTATGGTTCTAAATGTCTCAAAAATAAAGATGGAAGAGGATTATGAGATTATGTTAATGAACTTCTGGAAGATAAAATATAAAGATAAAATACAAAGAGGGGAAATTTAAAAATTTAAAATAAATAAATTATAAAAGAAAGAGAGAAATAAGGAAGTAATAATAATGTCTTAAAATATTAAGAATAATTTCAGCTTAACAATAGTCATGAATGAAATGAATCAAAAATCAAAGAAGGAAATTGTAACTGCTTTTGTTAAAAATCCATGTAATAAAGTTAATTAAGGAAAAATAAGACCAAGGTCATGGGACACGTATTCCAAGCTAAATGTTGGGGAAAACATCCTAGTGGGTGTTCATTTAGTTTATTATGGCTAAGGGGAAATTGGTAAAGAGATTTGAAAAGGAAAAGATGCATTATTTGGCATTTATTCATGAAAATAATGGAAATTAGGAGAAAATGAAGCTGAAAGGTCACAAGTTGCATGTGAGGAGGAAAATGAAGGAAAAATAATGGAAATTGAAGAAAATAAAGGCCTCATTGATAAAGAGGTTTCTGAGGATAAATTTGCAACCTTTTGTCAATTTGATCTTGGAGCTCTATCTCTATTCTCTCTCTCATACTCTTGAACACTTGAGTTTTCTTAGAGAAATCTTGGAGGATTTTGGGCACACTTTGAATTTGGAGCAAGAAGGCAAAGGAAAAACAAGAAAGTGTAAGGGAATAGTGGGATCAACAACTACAATGTACCGAGTTTCATGTATGATTTCCTTGCTAGTGTTGACATGCATGGTGTGTGCATATGGTTGTTTGGTTATGATCTACCATTAGCATAGAGGATTAAATGGATTGACAATGGATTTACCTAACCTAACCATTTATTAGATAGCCATGATGTTGTGGGATTTCCCTCTTTTTTTTTTTTTTTCCTCTAATTGGTGCTCACGTTCCTTATGGTTGTGCATTGAGTTATTAGTTCATGGAGCCTTGGTTGGACAAACACTTTGGAAGCCCTGAAAAAACTTGGGTTGAGTTACTAGCCCTGGAAGCCTTGGCTGGAAAAACACTCTTGAGCCCTTGGTGGGTTGGGTTACTAGTCTTGGAGCCTTGTTTGGAAAAACACTTTGAAGCCTTGAGGAAGTTGTGGGTTGAGTTACTAGTCCTAGATCAAGGTTGAAACAAATGCTCTGACGCCCTACATAGCTCTGGTAGAGACTAATATGGTGATGGTTAGTGATGTTCGACCATGAGGTGGAATCATTGGTTGAGGGTTGAGGCAGTTTGACATTTGGAAGCCCTGGTTTGGTTATGTTTTGTTTATTCCATGAGATCCCATATTCATGCTTGGAATATGGCATAGGGGTGATTGGCTAAAAGAGAGATTTGGTTCAGCCCAATCTATGGTCGGGTGGTACATGGAAGTCCCTGACTTGGTTGGTTTGCATATGATAATAAGAACACATTTCCTCTTGTATTTTTTGAGTAAATGTACTTGTTATTATGTGGCTTTAATGGTTGTTCTATCATTTATATTTCTTTGGTTATATGTTGGTTATACACATCGTTTATGACAGACTTGAGTTATGGCTCTCATCATGTTTTGGTTAGTAAATGAATGCATGACCTAATAGATGATATTGCAACTATTATGAGAGGGTGTCAAACCTTCTTGAGGATTCTCAGATAAGTATGATACCCCTATGTTCAGATGTATATTTATGACCTATACATTACATGTTCATGATGTGTTTAACAAAATGACTATCACGGTTAGGCCTGGTTAGGTCAAGTTCTTGTCTAAGTTTTGTATTGATGGCTTTGTCCTGGTGTCATTCATTATTCCAGAAGGTTTCATTAAGTTATGGACAATGGTCTTAAGGCTAGCCCTAAAAATGTGCCTTAGATCTCGCTGTCGTAGGCATAAAACTAAGTGAAAAAGATTGCAGTGGCTCCCTTGCAGGCTTGTTCATGTGATTGGACGGTTATAGTTGAATTCGAACAATGTTGTTCCATCATCTCGGAATCTAGGACACAAAAAAAAGTCGTTTATCTCAGGGTTTGGGCACTTGGAAGGGTGGTTTAGCCCTTGGGGGTCCTGTAACACCTGAAGGAGGTCAGTAAGGTTTTTGTTGTGTTGATTCCACTTCCTTAAGGTGATATAAGAGGTTGAGTCATATAATAGTAACTCCTCATTGCATATTTACCCTGTTGGACCGGTAAGCTTTGGTAAGTGTGGGAGGAGGGTGTTACAGAGTGGTATCAAAGCGAGTTCATTTTCTCTTTGGGTGATATCTCATACCACATTGTGGTATCAGAGCTCCTAGGTTCAACACTTGGAATGGATGGGAGTAATGTGTTTGTCTTGCATACATGTTGGTTGTATATCTTCTTGTTATGTATGCATGGTGGCGGTCATTGTTACAATTGTGTTGTTATGTAGAAGTTAATGATGTTGTTGTTCGGATGTGTTTGTCACGCATACATGTCAGTTGCATATGTGTTTAATATGCTTGTGGTCTCTGTGTGTTTTAATTATGCATGGTGATGTCCATTATTTCAGTTATGTCGTCATGCATAGTTGATGTTGAAATGATGAATATGATGATCTCATTGTGTATATATGTATGTTATGCTAATATGCATTGATCTTGCAGATGAGATAGCCTCCCCTGAACTTCATTGAGGTACATGTGACTTTTTTATATTTCGTTATCTAACATGGTATGTTTAGAGGAACAATATCAAAGATGAAAATAAAAATGGTGGACTACAGTTCACGTGACTCTCCCTACATATTAGATGAGCAACAGGGTGATGAGTACTCCCCTCACATAGAAGATACATTGAGAAGTATGAAGTAAGAAATAAGAAGTTACAAAGAAGATAACAACATGATCATTCAGTCACAAGAGATACTTTCTAGGGCATAGGAGAAGCAAGCATAAGTCAATTCAGTTATCCTTCAGAGTTTTTCAAACTTGTAGAGGCAGCGAACACTTAAGATCAGTCATGGGTAGGAGGACAAGACTAATGGAGCATATGGTAGTAGGTATCATGGTGGGCATAGGTTAGATAGAGATGACACAGTCAGAGATGACATATTATTGGATACACTTGATACACAAGGTAGTGGACATGGGATTTACTCTAGTTATGGTTCAGAAATGTATCATGGTCATCATCGTTATCATCCTTATAGGAGGAGTGACAAGGGATATTTATCGGATGAGTTCAAGAAAGAAAAGTCACCTACACTTGATGGATAAATTAAGAAGTCATAGGATGCATAAGCATGGTTACTTGGGATGAATAAGTTATTTCGATTGCGTGATTATATAGAGAACATGAAGGTCAAAATAGCTACATTTAGTCTTAAGGTAAAGCATACATTTGGTGGGAACATGTACAGAACATCAAAGGAATCTAGGAAGAGGAGTTGACTTGGAGTGAGTTCGAGAGACTTTTCAAGAAGAAGTATCTATCTGAGAGATACTATGACAACAGGGAAAAGGAATTCTATGAGTTGAAGATGGGATCTATGACCAATGAGGAGTATACTAGAAAATTCTTGGAGTTGTTGAGGTATGTACCTTATCTGAAGGAGGAGAAACTGAAGATTCAGAGGTTCATCAATGGGTTTCTCGTAGCATTCAAAGATAGGATCGAGTTTGATGAACCTAGATCATTGGAGGAGGCCATTAGAAATGTGAAGAATTTTTATGAGTAATTGAAGCGCATGTTTGAGACTAAGTAGGATTGGAAAGGTAATGAGAAGAATAAAGGAAAATGGGATAAGAAGAAAACTAGACCTCAAGGCACAGGTAAAAAAGATAATGCAACACCACCTAAGAAGTTCAATGCATCTAAAAGAGGATAAGGGTTTCAGTCTGAGGAGTCAAACAAGGGTGATGGCATGAAAAATTTACAATGTTGGTGATGAGCCTTGGTATTGCAACAAGAACGCTACAACTCCCAAGGATACAAACTTTAATTATCAACCTGGGGGTTGTACAAACTTAAGAGATATAGACACTATATGTGCAACATACAATGTGTTCTGCCTTCGCTATCATGATGTAATGGAGAGCATGTAATGAAATCAAATCTTAAACTAATTGCAGAAAATGAACTGCTCGAAATGGAAACCTTAACCTATTGCAAGAAAGAAAATACAAGGAAAGAAACCTATTCTAATTGCATAAAGTAAATATCATTAACTAAATGTCAACCATTACATTTCAAAGAGTTTATATCAATTAAAAAAGTTCATTGGATGTGGCAATCATCATTGTATTATCTATTTCATAAATCTATCCATTAGCCCAAATCACTGAAATGTTTGGCATGGGTAAAGAGGCAAGTCCTAAGTGGTCTTTAGTCTTCCCTAATCATTGATTTAGAGCCTAGGGGTCATGATTCAACCCTAAGGGACAATAACCAAGCTTCTTGAGTGAATCTGGGCAAGTATATACCTGTTGGAAGGCTGCTACAGGGTTTCCTGTAGTTTACTACAAGAAACAACATATTTGCTAATGGGAGTTATAATTCACCGAATGACCAACCAAATTACATCCAAATTGGATGGGAATTTTTTTTATTTAATAGGATGTATTAGGTCTCCATTCCAACTAGAATCATTCAAAATTACCTCTGTTAACCCATGCTAAAAAATGACAGAAAATTACTAGTCTAAAATCTAGAAACTCTAGAACTAGTGAGCTAGTAAATCTATCAAATGCCTAACATAATCAAGTGAAAATGCAATGGGGTATTTTTTTTTTATTAAATAGAATTTGTTTGTGATCTAATTCAAGTGGAATCAAATCAACTGAAGCTCATTAGCATGCTCTAAAAAATAGCAGAAATTTACCGTTATTTGCTACAAAGGAGTTCCAAAAATCTAGATTTGGGAATAAGCAAACTAATCCAAGAAGCTCAATGATTAGTATGGCCTTCCAAATATTTTACAACGATGAAATGATGCTTGTGATCCTACAAAATAATTTACTTCAACCATTTAACCCAATCCTACAACAAGAAATCATTAATACTAAATGCAGAAATAGAAAAAAGACAAGAACAAGAGATGCATGTGAACAAGAAGCGAAAAGAATAAATGTAAATGATAAAAAAGGGCTTTGAGGCTCTTGGGCTGGCCAAGCCTAAGGAAAATCAGAGTCCTATGAAGGATACTAAGATTTAGAAGCTGAACATGTCACCAATATTCATTATTTCCATCAATAACATTACATTCCTGCAAGAAATGATAATGGAGCTGCAAAAATACGAGTTCTCTCCACATGAAAACTAATAAAAATCAACCCCTAGAGAAAAATTCAACTTGGTACTTAAAAAAAATGATTATGAATCATTCCCCATGAAAGGAGAAAGCTTTCCCCACCAAAATAATTTGATTAGTGGATCACGTTCCCAATACTAGGAATCTGCATTAAATGGCAGGGAACACATTTCTAGATTTTCTCAATCATTGGAGCCCCACAATCTGTGTCATAATTCCATAATACCTTGTTGATTTAATTTAATATTGATCCTCCTGTAGTAGGGAGCAGGTCCCTATATTATCTCCTCCTTGAAATCTCCATAATCTACCCAATATTCTCACAATATTCCACAAAAATAAATAATGTTAGGCACAAATATGCAATTATCCATAAACCTTCCTAATGAACATATTAAATTTAAAAATACATTATCTAATGCAAAAAGGGAGCTTTAATGTGTTGAATGATGGTCAAACAGGTCTTAATTTATGTCTAATTTAGAGGTCCATCATACCCCCTGTTGAAAGTGTTGCTGATCCTCTAAGCAACTTAGTGACCTCATTGTGCCTCATTCATTGCCTTGGTGGCCTATTTCTTGTGCATTCCTCAGTCATTTCTCTTAAGAATCTTGGTTGTAAGTTATGCAAGAATAAGCACAAAAATGTAGTTGTTCTTTTCATGATTTTTTAACAGTGTTTCAAGAAAAAAAAACATAACTTTCCTCTTTGCAAGTAAATGTTGTTGGATTGTAGATCCATTTCATTCATATCCTCTCACTTGAAACCTTCATTCCATTTTTTAATCATTTTTCCAAAACTATTTGTGCATAGGAAAAATCAGTGTTTCTTGAGACCATTAGCTTGCCTTCTTCCCCTTATTAAAGATGGGTTCTTGAATATTTTTTTGGCAAGGTCTTCCACATCCTTTTCCAACCTCCTGCTACCTTTTTCCATCATTTGGATACCTTTGAAACCTTCAAAATGCCTTTAGATGAGAACTAGGACAATTTGTAGTAAATATGTGTTTCCTATAGCAGTTCATGTAGTACTACAGGAAACCCTATAGCAGTTCCTATAGTACTACAAGAAACCCTGTTTAAACCTATTTTGAAAAGAAATGATAGTCTGAGCCTAAAGTAGGCCCTCAACCTGACTTCCATGCCTTTCTCCCATTTCTATAACATTTTTTAGGCCTTGGACAAAAGTTAGAAATAGATTAGAGACCTCTTGGAAAGCCTCTTTTCATCACTGCAATTTGAGTTCTATTTTGATGGTGAATGCCTTTGTTCCTTTTGTTGCCTTCTTCTTCTCTTTTGTGGCCTAAATGATTGCCTAATGGCCTTGTAGTTCTTTTTTTTAAAATTAGGTCTCTCTTAGGCATTGCCATTTTGGGTTTTAGCATAATTTGTTCTTTTCTTACTTCTTGTAGCAACATTCTGCCTTCCTGTAGCAGTCATTCCTTCTCTTGTAGGGTCTTATAGCTATGTGGGAGTGATGATAAATAATGTAGAGGGTTTGGAGGATGATGCTAGGGCTTAGAGGGAGCAGTGTAGGTTTTTGAAAATGAAGAGGATGTGCTCTGTGTGTTTTTTCAAGAAATTTTCAGGATGAGATAGAGTGTAGGGTTTGATATTGAAAAATATTATTTTTTTCTTATGAAATGGGATGGATGAATGATGGATAGATAGTGGATATGAAGTGGATGGAGGGCTTGGAGTGTTATGGTTACTTGGCCTTTGTAGATTTTTTTTTCTTTTAACTGTTGTCCCTATTCCTCGAAATCATCGCCCTTCCTAATTTGGTTTTTCTACATTGCATGAGTGAAGGAGTGAGCTACAATTAACTAGTTGAAGGTTTTCAAGACTGTTGACCCATCCTTAGATTACAAAACCTCATCTCTCATGCATTGAAAACAAATTTCTAACTATAATATGTCCAAGTTAAGAGGTCAAGAATAATGCATACCTATACCTACCTAATGGTTGCTAGAGAGGCATGCATGTTGTTGCTGAGTTGATGATCGATCCATGGTCCTCTAGAGGTGATAATTTCCTTTGTTTTCTTCTGCACAGGTCTTCATAGCTTGGTGATTCTAAACCTCTGTCTTCTAGTTACCATGATCAAGTTATCTTAGTCAAATCTGGCCTTCTTGGAGTGTTTGGTTTAGCCATGGGTGATGTTCACCTTCCCTATACCTTATTCCACCATTAGGCACATTTATCACACTTTATTTCACCTTCTGTATCTTCCTATAAGTTTTAGTCTGTTTCCTCTAGTAAACTAGGACTCCTGTAGTACTACAGGAAACCTTGTAGCAGCCTTGTTTTGTCCATATCTCCCAAACAGTAGAATGGATTGACCTAAAATTTTCTGAGCATGTTGCCATCATCCTTATTCACCTCTACATAAAACAAATTGGCCAATGGATGCATGAATCTCGAGAAGATTTAAAAATGGATGAAGTTGATGGAGGCTAATTTCTTAGAAACTGTGCACTAGAATTTTCTGAAATTTCTTGGGCATGTTACCATCATCCATATGAATCTCCCCATGAAACAACTTTGGAAATGGATGCACGAATATCGTGAAAATTAAAAAATGGTTGTAGGTAATGGAGGTTGATTTCTCGAAAACTGTGCATTGGAATTTGCTGAAATCACTTGAGCATGTTACCATCATCCATATGAATCTTCACCTGAAACATCTTGGGAATTGCATTGTTTTCAATATATGAAAAAATAATTTTTTGCTCTATGTATTTCTGTTTTGTGTGGTAAAACAAAGCCTTCCTGTAGTATTTTAGGACAACAAGGAAAATGAATGGGAAAACCTTGGGAATGATAGGTGGGTAGTGGAGATAGATGAGGGTGATGGATTGGCATGGCCTTGGTCCTTCTGGAGCATCTCAGCAAAGGAGGAGAAAGTCCAAGTTTGACTTCCTTTACTATAATTTTGACCAATTTTTTCTTTTTTTGGTGCCAACTTGTTTTTGTTGCTTGCAGATGTTGGAGAGCACCCACGTTATTTTTGATTCATTTTAAATATTTCTTCTTTAATATCAAGATATTTATATTTTCCTATAAATATCTTTTTCATATCATTCCATGAAATTATTGAATTAGTCCCTAAACTTATGAACTATTTAAGAGCTCTATCCTTCAATGTTTCTAGAAACAATTTCAATTTTTGAGTGTTCAATAACCAACCATAAGATCTACAAACAATTTCAAATTCAAAGAGAAAGGTTTCCAAACCCTTTGGCCTTATACCGTGAAATTTTGGAAGAAAATATGGAGGGATGTTGTTCATGTGCACACTACCATCAATATCTTGAATGGGAAATCCAAGAGGATCTGCGTCATTGTCACTATCTCCATCCATTTCTTCTACATTCTTTGCCATCTCTTCTTCTTCTACTTGCAAAAGTGGATGGTGATGTGGTTCTTACTACACCACGTGATCAAATGGGGGATGGGTTGGTGTTGGAGATTTTTTTTTGTTTTTATGATTGAATGAAAACACTAATGCAATGCACTTTTCTATTTTGGAAATGAAATATTCCTAATCAAAATATTTTTTTGTTGTTGCAAAAAGTAAAAAGAAATGAATCAGCTAGGGAAGAAAACAATGCATACTTTGACACCTCCCCGACAACGACGCCAAAAAGTGATGAGCCTCGGTATTGCAATTATCAACTCAAGGTTCATACAAACTTAAGAGGTATCGACACTATATGTGCAACATAGAATGTGTCCTCCTTTCGCTATTATGATGTAATGGAGTACATGTAATGAAATCAAATCCTAAACTAATTGCAAAAAATGAACTGCTCGAAATAGAAAACTTAACCTATTGCAAGAAAGAAAATACAAGGAAAGAAACCTATTCTAGTTGCATAAAGTAAAGATCATGAACTAAATGTCAACCATTACATTTCAAAGAGTTTAGATCAATTAACATAGTTCATTGAATGTGGCAATCATCATTGTATTATCTATTTCATAAATCTGTCCATTAGCCCAAATCACTGAAATGTTTTGTATGGGTAAAGAGGCAAGTCATAAGTGGTCTTTGGTCTTCCCTAATCAAAGATTTAGAGCCTAGGGGTCATGATTCAACCCTAAGGGACAATAACCAATATTATTGAGCGAATTTGGGAAAGTATATACATGTTGGAAGACTGCTACAAGGTTTCTTGTAGTTTACTACAAGAAACAACCGATTTTCTATAGGGAGTTATGATTCACTGAAAGACCAACCAAATCAAATCCAAATGGGATGGGACAATTTTTTTTAATGACTATGATATCTTGGGTCTCGATTCCAAGTGGAATCACTCAAAAAGACCTTTGTTAACCCATGCTAAAATATGGCAGAAAATTACTAGTCTAAAATCTAAAACTTTGAGAACTAGTGAGCTAGTAAATCTATCAAATGCCTAGCCTAACCAAGTGAAAATGCAATGGGGTGATTTTTGTTATTAACTAGAATGTTTTTGTGATGTAGTTCAAATGGAATCAACTCGATTGAAGCTTGTTAGCATGCTCGAAAAAAGAGAAGAAATTTACTGTTATTTTCCACAAAGGAGTTCCAAAAATCTAGATTTGGGAATAAGAAAACTAATCCAAGTAGCTCATTGATTACTATGACCTTCCAAAGATTTTCCAAGGATGAAATGATGTTTGTGATCCAGCAAATGAACTTTCCAAGGATGAAATGATGCTTTTGATCCTACAAAATAACTTACTTCAACCATTTAACCCAATTCTACAACAAGAGATCATTAATACTAAATGTAAAAATAGTAAAAAGACAACAAGAAGAGATGCATGTGAATAAGAAGTGAAAAGAAGAAAAGTAAATGATACAAAAGGGCTCTGAGGCTCCTAGGATGACCACGCCCAAGGTAACTTAGAATCCTATGAAGGAGATAAAGATTTAGAAGCTGAACATGCCATAAATATTCATTATTTCCATCAATAACATTACATCCCTACAGATAATGACATTGGAGCTGCAAAAATACTAGTTCTCTCCACAAGAAGACTAATAAAAATCAACCCCTACAGGAAAATTCGATAATTCACCTAATGACCAACCAAATCAAATCCAAATTGGATGGGACAATTTTTTTTATTGATTAGGATGTCTTAAGTCTCCATTCCAAGTGGAATCACTCAAAAAGACCTCTATTAACCCATGCTAAAAAATGGTAGAAAATTACTAGTCTAAAATCTAGAAATTCGAGAACTAGTGAGCTAGTAAATCTATCAAATGCCTAACCTAATCAAGTGAAAATGAAATGGGGTAATTTTTGTTATTAAATAGAATGTTTTTGTGATCTAATGCAAGTGGGATCAACTTGATTTAATTTCGTTAGCATGCTCTAAAAAATAGCAGAAATTTTCTGTTATTTGTCACAAGGGACTTCTAGAAATCTAGATTTGGGAATAAGCAAGCTAATCCAAGTAGCTCAATGATTACTATGACCTTCCAAAGTTGTTCCAATGATGAAATGATTCTTGTGATCTTACAAAATAACTTACTTCAACCATTTAACCCAATCCTACAACAAGAAATCATTAACACTAAATGCAGAAATAGGAAAAGACAAGAACAAGGGATGCATGTGAATAAGAAGTGAAATGAAGAAAAGTAAATGATACAAAAGGGATATGAGGCTCCTTGGATGGCCAAGCCTAGGGAAACTCAAAGTCCTATGAACGAGACCAATATTTAGAAGCTGAACATGTCACCAATCTTCATTATTTCCATCAATACAATTACATCCCTGTAGAAAATGAAAGTGAAACTGCAAAAATACGAGTTATCTCCACAAGAAGACTAATAAAAATCAACCCCTAGAGGAATATTCGACTTGGTACTTATAAAAAATTATTAGGAATCATTCTCCATGAAAAGAGGAAGCTTTCTTCACCAAAATCCTTTGATTAGTGGATCTGATTCCCAATACTATGAATCTGCATTAAATCGCAGGGAACACATTCCTAGATTTTCTCAATCATTGGAGCTCCATAATCAATGCCATAATTCCAGAATATATTTTTGATTTATTATTTAATATTGATCCTCATGTAGCAGGGATCAAGTCCCTAGATTATCTCCTCCTCCAAATCTCCATAATCTGCCCAATATTCTCACAATATTTCACAAAAAATAAATAATAATAGGCACAAATATGAAATTATCCATAAACGTTCCTAATGAACATATTAAAGTTAAAAATACATTATCTAATGCAAAAATAGAGGTTTAATGTGTTGAAGGATGGACATATGGGCCTTAATTTATGTCTAATTTAGAGGCCCATCAGTTGAACTTGTGGCAAGGATCATTGCATGAGAGATTGTCCACAACATCAGGGTGGTAGACCACAGATCAGTAGTGCTCAAGAGGCAAAAACAGTGGGGGATATTGGAAAAAGTATTCCTCATATTTATGTAATGTTGGATAATAGACAGGCGGATCACCAGGCATCTATTATCGAGATGGACAGTAAGCTTTGTGATCAAGTTGTTTCTATTTTGATTGACCTTGGATCTAATTATAGTTATGTTAAACTTGACCTAGTGGATAAGTGTGGTTTGAATAAAGAAGTGCATGCAAAGTCTTGGTTGGTGCAATTAGCTACATGTACTAAGAAAAGAGTTCATCACTAGGTAAGAGCTTGTGCATTTGAGTTGAAAGGTATGCCTACATCAACGCATCTGAATGTGCTTCCATTGGGATCATATAGTATGTTATTGGGCATGGATTGGTTGTATCTTCACAGGAACAAGGTGGAATTTTATAAGAAGGATATTTAATGCTTGGATGACAATGGAGAACATAGAGTATTGTAGGGTAAGAAGAAAGCTACATTAGTTAGTATGGTTACATCTATGTAAGCAAAATGAAGTCGTATGATATGGTGTGTATTATTTGTAGTGCATATTTCTAGTGACAAAAGTAAGGATGTTGAGGATGCTAAGGTATTAAACAAGTACCCAATTTTACAATAGTTTCAAGATGTGTTTCCAACAGATATCTCAGAGTTGCTGCCTCACAGGGAAGTGGACTTTTCTATTGAGTTAGTACCAGGAGCAACACCAACATCAAAGGCACCATACAAGATGAGCACAACAGAGTTAGTGGAATTGAAATTGCAGCTTAAGGAAATTCTTGACAAGGGGTACATAAGGCCAAGTGTCTTGCCTTGGGGTGCACTAGTGTTGTTTTTGAAGAAGAAGGATGGTACTCTCTAGTTGTGTATTGATTACATGAAGTTGAACAAGGTGACCATTAAGAGCAGGTATCCATTGCCGAGGATTGATCACCTTCTTGTTCAGTTGAAGGGAGCAACAATGTTCTCAAATATTGATCTGAGATTAGGATACCATCAATTACCCATCAAAGATGAGGATATTTACAAGACTGTTTTCTGGACCAAGTATATGCATTATGAGTTTGTTGTAGTTCCTTTTGGTTTGACTAATGCTCCAACTAATTTTATGTTCTTGATGAATAATGTATTATGTCCTTATTTGGAAAAATTTGTTATTGTATTCGTTGATGATATATTGATATATTCTAAGAATGAGGAATAGCATGTTGAACACTCAAAAACAATGTTAATATTGATAAGAGAGAATCAATTGTATGCCAATATTAGTAAATGTAGTTTATTTGAGACATAGGTACATTACTTAAGACATGTGGTTTCCAAGGTAGGCATATAAGTGGATCTGGAAAAGCTAAGAGCTATCATGGAATGGGAAACTCTTGGAAATGCGGAGGAGGTTAGACTAGTCATGGGGTTAACATACTATTATAGGTGGTTCATCAAGAACTTCTCACGCATTTCCTATCCTATTGCACCATTGCAGAGAAAGGGAAAGAAATTTGAATGGACAAAGGACTCTTATAGACATATTTGGGCACTGCAACCCCAATCACATATGTCCATAAACCAAGGGCTTCTGAGTCCCTAAAAGTGTTGTTTCATGCCCGAAAGGAACAAGGTCAGCTGATTACATCATATCCCAAAAGTTCTCCACAGAAAACTACTCAGAACTGGTCAAAACTGGACCATACAGTCTGCCCAGTCCAGAGGGTGCGATGCATCTCCCCTGCTTAGTGTAAAAAGTGTGATGCATACTAGAAATCCCTTTAGTAGGGTGCAATGAGTGAGAGTAGACAAATGGCAGAGAGTTTGTAAGGTGGATGATCATGGAATCTTCCAGAAACTTCTCCTGTGACACTTGCCTCTCTGAATTCGCCCAAGGAAGAGTAAGAGATCATCAATCTCCAAGTGGAATCAAGAACTATCAGAGAGAGGACACTAATCAAAATCCCAGAAGCTAACTCACCCCCCTGCAATCATCTATATATGGATCCCTCATCCCAGAGATCCAGAGGCTGGAATCTTGTATCTTATAAGGAAGTGCTATTGGTTTCCTGGTGCAATATCATAGTGTTGGGTGATCTAAGCTTTTCATGAGGTGAAGAAGGGATTTCATGCTGGGAGGATGATGCTGGGTTAGATCAATGGGTTGTAATCCTCTCTTCTAACCTCTATATCAATAAAACTATTCGATTTTTCCTACACATTCTTTTATCTTAGCTGATATATACATGTATGTGGTCAATATATATCTGGTCCTATATTGTTTATGACTGTAGATCTCTGCACTTTGAAGGTATTATTCTACTTTGACTTTATAGGTACTCTTTGAAGCGGAGCGGTCAAGGGAAGAGCAACAAGCATCTGTCAAAGAGGAGAAGGAACAAGCGGAGAACCAAGCGAAAGATCAAGGTTGGTATTCTTTGCTCCTCTCCTATCTACTTCTCATAAAGGAAAGCGAAAGTAACTTTAATCTATTTTTTTCTAAGATAGCTACCCATCTTAGTGGGACTAGCAGCGCTGCATAGACACTATATTTCCCAATAACAGACAAGTTTTGAGCAGTTGAAGCAATTGTTGAAAAATTATCGAGTTCTAAAGAATGCATATCTACACAAATATTTTGTGGTGTCTACAGATGCTTGCCAGTGAAGACTTCTGATGTAGGAAGGACGGGTAGTATTCTATGAATCAAGGAAATTAAATGAGCATGAGAAGAATTATGTGATGCACAATCTTGAGTTGGCAGCGATCATCCATGCATTAAAGATGTGGAGACACTATCTTCTTGGAAAGAGGTTTGTATTGATGAGCGATCACAATGGGCTGAGGTACCAATTAGACCAACTGAATCTAAATGGCAAGAAAGATATATGGTTGGATACAATCAATGAGTTTGACTTCGAGATCAGGTATATTAAGGGAAGAAAGAACAGGGTTGCAAATGCTCTTAGTAGAAGACTGTAGGTAAATCACATAGCGACTATGAGTTTATATGGGACAAAATTACAGGACCAGATCTTGTAGGTAGGGCAAAAGGATGACAAGTATAGGGAGCTTAGGCATAGGTTACAACAAGCAACAACTGAGAAGGATGTGGATTATCATCTCACGACAAATGGTTTGGTTCGATTGAGGGACATGACATATGTGTCAGATAACACTGAGCTCAAGAAGCTTATCTTGAGGGAATTTCATGCTAAGTTGTATTCAGGTCAACCGAGATATCATAGTACATTGGAAACTATGAAGAAGTTCTACCATTGGCTGAATTTGAAGAAAGAGGTTGCAGATTTTGCTGCGAGATGCTTGGATTGTTAACAGGTAAAAATAGAGTGTAAGCATACAGGTGGATTACTATAGTCGATTCTGATTCAAGAGTGGAAATGGGAGGTCATTTCCATGGATTCAATATTATAGGTTTGTCGAGGACCTCTAGACAACATGATTCTATTATGGTTGTGTTTGATAGGTTGACTAAGGCAGCTTACTTTATTCCAGTGAAGTATACGAATTGAGCTAGTGAGGTAGCACATGTCTTCATCAGATATATAGTGAGGTTGCATGGTGTACCAAAGAAGATTATATCACACATGGATGCTAAGTTCACTTCTAGGTTTTGGAAAGAGTTATTTGTAGGTTTGGGTACAGAGTTGGCCTTTATCACAACTTATCATCCACAAACATATGTACATACAGAGAGGGTCAATAGGATTTTGGAGGACATATTGAGAATGTATGATATGCATCAACAACAGAGGTGGGAAGAGTACCTTCCACTGGTGGAGTTTACTTACAAAAATGGGTATTGAGAGTCACTAAGGATGAGTCTATTTGAGGCACTCTATGGGAAGATTTGCAATACTCCCATCAGTTGCAGTGATCCAATGAACATGGTATTGATTGGACCAGACATGTTGGCAGAGATGGAACAGGAAATGCAGGTAATCAAGAAGAATCTAAAGGCAACACCGGATAGTCAAAATAGATATGCAGACCAACACATGGTGTTTATGAAGTTTTAGGTTGGGGAATAGGTGTAATTTCACACCAAGTTCAATAAGAGATCCTTGAGGATTGGGTCAAGTGTCAAGTTGGAACCTTGGTATGGACTTTCAAGATTCTTGAGAGGATTGGACCAATAACTTACCGACTTACATTTCCTCCAACAATGAAAGCCCATGGTTTTTTCCATGTTACATTGCATAAGAAGTATGTGAAATATTTTGATCATGTGATTGAATAGTTTGTATTTCAGGTGGAACCAGGGGGAGAATTCCAATCAGAACCTCAATGCATTTTGTAGCAAAATATGCTCATCCTACAAAATAGAGCAATCAAGAATGTTAAAGTGTAATGGAATCTCTTTGGGACTGATGAAGCTACATGGGAGATGGTTGATTAGATGTGGGTTGTTTATACTTCTCTATTCATTGGTCGAGCAGATATCTTTTGGTATATGTTTTGGTGTTGTGTTTTGGTTATGTATATGTATATGTACATGTATGTAAATACTGCATCGAGTTGTGTTATAAAGCTCCAATAAGCAGCATGGTGTTCATGATATGTTAGTTTTGTTTTCTGCAGTGGATATGATGCAAATTATGCAATGATATGTGTTATAAAGTTCCATAGGAAACATGTGTTTAATAGTTTATAAGTGTCATTGAACACCGCAGACAGTGTTCCACCATGTGGGAGGGTTCTGTAACAACCTTGGTTAAAAATCCATGTAATAAAGTTAATAAAGGAAAAATAAGACCAAGGTCATGGGACACATATTCCAATATGAATGTTGGGAAACAAATCCTAAAGGGTTTTCATTTGGTTTATTATGGCTAAGGGGAAATTGGAAAAGGCATTTGAAAAGGAAAAGAGACATTATTTGGCACTTATTTGTGAAAATAATGGAAATTAGGAGAAAAGGAAGGTGAAAGGTCACAGGTTGCATGTGAGGAGGAAAATGAAGAAAAAATAATGGAAATTGAAGAAAATAAATGCCTCATCGATAAAAATGATTTTGAGGATCAGTTCACAACCTTTTTTTTGTTTTAGCTTGGATCTCTCTCTCTATTCTTTCTCTCATTCTCTTGCACACTTAGAGTTGTCTTGGAGCACTCTTGGAGGATTTTGGGCTCACTTTGAATTTGGAGAAAGAAGGCAAGGGAAAATCAAGAAAGCACATGGGAACAATGGGATCAAAAACTATAGTGGGTTTGTCTTGCATGTGTTGGCATGAATGGTGTATGCATGTAGTTGTTTGGTTATGATATGCTGTTAGCATGGAGGAGTCTAGATTGACAATCGATTTACCTAGCCTTTCCATTTCCAGGATAGCCATGGTGTTGTGGGTTTTCCTTTTTTTTTCCTCATTAGTGCTCACATTCCTTATGGATGTGGGTTGAGTTATTAGTTCTTGGAGCCTTGATTGGAAAAACACTCTGGAAGGCCTGGAAGAACTTGGGTTGAGTTACTACTACTGGAAGCCTTGGCTGGACAAACGCTTTGGAGCCCTTGGTGGGTTGAGTTAATAGTCTTGGAGCCTTGGCTGGAAAAACACTCTGGAGCCCTGCGACAGTTGTGGGTTGAGTTACTAGTCCTGGAGCCGAGTTGGAACAAATGCTTTAGAGCCCTAGACAGCTTTGGTAGAGACCAATCTGGTGATGGTTAGTGATGTCTGTCTATGAGGTGGAATTATTGGTTGAATGTTGAGGAAGATTGGCCTCTCAAAGCCTTGGTTTGGTTATGTTTGGTTTATTTGATGAGATCCCACATTCATGCTTGGAATATGGCACAAGATTGATTGGATGAAAGATAGTTTTGGTTCAACTAAATCTATGGTTGGGTGGTATGTGGAAGTCCCTGACTTGGATGGTTTGCATATGATAATAAGAACTCATTTTCTCTTGTATTTTATGAGTAAATGTACTTGTTATTATGGTTGGAAATAATACTGAGAGGGGGGGTGAATCAGTATTATTAGATCAATAATTTATTTTTCTAAATTGATTTGTATACACTACTTCAGTGCAATGAACTAGCGTGTGTATAAAACTATACTTAATGAAACCAACGTATATGCAAATATCTTTTCATTTACCCAAATTATCATGTAGTGAACTTTAATCAGTATATCAACAATTCATTAGACAGTGCAATAAAAGCAGAATAAAGCATCACACATAGACACCAAGATATAAGGTGGAAACCCAATGTGGGTGAAAACCACCTACTGCAATCATCTCTGTCTTCTTTTAATAATAAGAGAATTCTATTTACAATTTTTTTACTGGTACAACCTTATACCAGTACACAGGCTTCTACCTACAGAAGGCTAAAACCTTCTCTTGTTCTCCAGCTTCTACTGGAAGGGAGCTACAACCCCCTACCTCTTTTACTAGCTGATATGTTTACTAGTACGTAGGTACCTGCCTACAGAAGGCTAAAACCTCCTCCTTTCTTCCAGGGACTACGTTTCATAAATTTTCAGATTGGATCCATCAACAACATCATTCAATCATCAAGTATATCTGCATCAACCAATCTCCTATTGAACCAACCATAACCGAATCAATAAATCATTTTGACATCCCATCAATCTGATCATTCGGGATACTATCACCATAATATAGTAACCAGAACCCAAGCTAGAACCCAGAACATTGCAACAACAAATAGAAGCAACTAAAACATATTTTATAAGGTATACGCTACTTCCATGTGTCGAACCTATGTGCATCAAGGCGAACCTGCGTACAGGTTTGCAAATCAAATTTATGATGTATACTCTATTTCGATATGTAGAACCAGCGTGTGTACGTGCCTTTCTAAAGTGAACCTGCGTACAGATCTGTAAATGATGATTTAACTATTACAACAATTCTAGACTTCAATCATACCCAGATCATCACATTTACAGAATACAACATGCAGCAGTTATTCAGATAAATGATCAAACCACATAAAGGTAATTCTCTTCAAGCCTTAAGATCCTAATACATCATTAGATCTTATCCTTCATCAAGCGCTAAGGTTCGTCCTTGGTTCAGATCCAACAATGCACCATAACCCAATAACCTGCATACTAGATCTCACCCTTCATCAGATATTCAATACTTCAGTGTCATGGCCTAATGATCTTCTCCTCCTTTTATAGTTTTAGGCCTTTCCCAAAACCATGGACCAAAACCATTTAGGACCAATACCTAGGGTCAATACCTTGGATCAAATACCTTGGACTAATACCATGGACCAAATACTTCAGACCAAAAATTTAATTTTCCAAGGTATACGCACCTTTCCTTATGTGAAAGTGAGTCTGTACATATATGCGCCTTGAATATAGTGAACCCACGTCTACACGTGGCTTGGCCAATTGTGGACCTACATATACCTCTCTTTCTTCATTCTGTGAAGTCTAATCTGTAACTTTGTGCTGTTAACCTACTGCACTATGATCTATGATCTGAGTGAGTTGCCATCAAGGACAACACATGTGTCATAATGCCAACAATATCCCCCATTCGACTTGATGGCAACACCAAGTCACTCTCCCCCTTTGTCATCAAGGGAAAAAGGGTCATGCTCCCCCTGAGTACCTGCTGAATTCTCTGATATGCTAAAGTGCTGATTGAGCTCCTATGATCGAGTCCATGCTCCCCCTGAGCACAAGCAAGGTTTGCAAAAAGATAATATGACTCTATACATACATCACCAATGACCTTCCTATCACCAAAGACTCATACATCCATCCATCTCCCAATCAAATGGGGATATACCAAATTTGACTCATCCACCCAACCAAGTGGGGATATACAATTATTTATACATGTCAAAACACAAACATTACATCATGCATCCCATGCATAGTGGGGTTACAAATTAGGTATTTTCATGACCTTTACATTAAAATATGTACATGAATTATATAACAAAGACCAAATATCTTAAATAAGACCATGACAGTCATCTGCAACTATCAACAACATTTGTCAATCAGCATCGAGATCAGCAACCATGTTCTCCCCCTGAACCTGTTCCACCTGAAAAATAATCTGCACCAAGATCTTCTAAGATAATGCCAACAATGCATTATTAGAAGCATATGCTCCTCGTAAACCTGTGTCAGATGTTCACTGTCAGATCTGATCATTTCATATATTAGAAGAGTTATCAAGGCATCGTCATCAATCAGATATATATCAAGTTATAAACAACTTATGAAAACCAACATATTTCCACATGTCATCAACAGACTGTAACCATCATCAAGCATAGCAGATAATTCACTGAACCATATCAGACCCCTTTCTCCTGAGTCTGACCCACTACTTTTTATCAAACCATCATATACGTGACTGTACCCACAGAAACCATCGTATATATGCGACTACGTTTCATGAAACTTACGCATGACCGCCTTTCTTTGAAGAAGATAGGATTTAATAGCAGGATGATGCATCGACTACTCCCAGCATTTGTCTGAGATATTCAAATGTCTCTCTGGGCAATGGTTTAGTGAATATATCAGAAACCTGTTCTTTGTAGGGAACATACTCCAATTTGACCTTTTGTTCAAGCACTTGTTCACGTAGAAAATGATATTTGATGGGTATGTGCCTGGTCTTGGAGTGCATGACTGGATTCTTTGAAATACTGATGGCACTTGTATTATCACATAGAATGGAGATGGGTGGAGTACATGTGATCTGAATGTCTTGCAAGGTTTTCATCATCCAAAGTAGTTGTGTGCAACAAGATGCAACAGCCACGTATTCTGCTTTAGCTGTTGATAATGCAATTGAACTTTGTTTCTTGCTAAACCAAGACACTAACCTTGAACCCATATAAAATGCACCACCACTAGTGCTTTTTCTGTCATCAACACTTCCTGCCCAATCTACATCTGTATATGCATGAAGTGTAAGATATGTATATGTAGGATACCATAAACCAAAGTTTTGTGTTCCTTGAAGATATTTGAAGATCCTTTTGACTACCTAAAGGTGTGATTCATTTGGATTTGCTTGGAATATTCCAACTATTTCCACTGCATGCATGATGCCCATCTGATACCTGTTAGATAAAGCAAACTACCAATCATGGATCTGTAAGTTGGTTGATGCACTGCTGCTAATTCATCATTTGAGCTGAGACTGCATCCTGTTACCATTGGGGTACATACTGGTTTAGAATCTTCCATGCCATACTTTTTCAAGATCTGTTTGAGGTATTTGGTTTGTGAGAGAAAAATACCATCTTTATTTTTCTGAACTTGTAGACCAAGAAAGTAGGTGAGCTCACCAAGCAAGGACATTTCAAATTCTTGATGCATTACTAAATAAAACTTTTGACTCATGGATTCTTCATTGCTACCAAAAATGATATCATCAACATAAACAACAATTATTAGCAATTTACCTGTGCCAATCTTTGTATATAGATTGTTATCTGTTGATCCCTTTGAAAAACCCTGTTGGTGGAGATATTTGTCAACACGGTAATACCATGCCCTTGGAGCCTGTTTTAGACCATAGAGAGCCTTTTTGAGTTTGCATACAAGTTTTGCATCATTTCCAAGAATGAATCCTTTTGGCTATTCAATATAGACTTCTTCTTCTAAGTCTCCATTAAGAAAGGCAAATTTTACATCCATTTGATATACTTTGAATTTCTGAAAACTAGAGAGAGCAAGACACATTCTTATGGATTCAAGTCTAGCAATAGGTGAAAAAGTTTCTTCAAAGTCTATACCTTCTTTTTGAGCATATCATTTACAAACAAGTCTGGCCTTGTTTCTAATAACTTCATTTTCTTTCAACTTGTTTTTGAATATCCATTTAATTCCTATGATATTTTTATCATGAGGTCTAGGAACTAATTCCCAAGTATTATTCTTTTCAATTTGCTCAAGTTCTTCATTCATGGCCTTGACCCAAGATTCATCTTTGCATGCTTCATTTACATTTTGAGGTTCGGTGGAAGATAGTAATGCTAGATAGCTTGAGGCCTCGACAATATTTCTTCTTATCTGCACACCTACCCCTTTTCCCCCCAAAATTTGAGTTTCTGGATGATTTTTATGAACATACCTTGATGGAGTCTTTTCTTCTATCATTATCTCTTCTTTTGGTGCTTCATTGGTTTCTCCTTCAGAATCAGTGTGATTTGATGTGGGAAAATGATTCTCATCTTCTTCATTGTCATGATCTTCGGTTTTTATATGTTTTGGATTTTTGCGTGCTTCATCAACTACAACATCAATACTTTCAATAATTTTCTCGTCTTTTATTATAACATTTATATCCTTTACTTCGGGAAGAGTAGCCAAGAAGAATACCTTCATCTGCTCTAGGTTCAAACTTACCAAGTTTTTCTTCAGTCCTTTTGATGTAACATTTGCTTCCAAAAGCTTTGAAGTACTTCACAGTAGGAGCTTTACCATACCAAAGTTCATGTGGATTTTGAGTGTTGTTTACCCGAACATTTGCTTGGTTGAGAATAGTGATGGCGACGAATGCAGCTTTAGCCCAGAAGGTTGCAAGAGTTCTAGATTCATCTAGCATAGCTCGATCCATTTGTTGAACAGTTATGTTCATTCTTTCTACCACTCCATTTCGCTGAGGAGTCCTTGTGGTGGAAAATTGTCTTTTTATTCCATGTTGTTCACAAAAGTCAAAGAATTCATCCGAGGTAAATTCACCTCCTCGATCAGATTTGAGGCATTTGATTTTGCGATCTTATTCATTTTCAACCAAAGCTTCAAAGTGTTAGATGATCCAAAAATAAAATATTATCATCGGTTATAAAGTTGGAATAAAATAATTATTAATTTAAGATATTAAATTAATAATTATTATTCTAGAATGTTTAATTATTTAATGGAGACATTTAGAATTAGTATATTGTTGTAACAAGATATGACTCTCCAAATGTGTCATATCTTAGGCTCTATTTTAGGACATTAGTTAGCTAGTTGTTTTAAATAACATTTATTGTAAATGGACACTTGTTGTTTAATAAGTGATCCAGAATTAGAGGTAGTTAGGACATTGAGCTTATAAATAGCTCATTGCAAGAGTGTTTTGTTGTTCGAGTGTAAATTCTTGCAAAATCAAATATGTAATTGTTTTTTTCTGATTAAAAAAATTATGTGTCTAAGGACACTTCTACCATTATTGTGGTATTAGAGCTCCATTAATGCTGCAGTGGATGTGAAGAGGAAATTCCAGCTCTACAAGTTTTTGGAAAACTCCATTGAATTGTTCAGTGAATGATTGGTATGAAATTTATCAAGTTTTTGTTCAAAAGAAAAGAAATTTTATTCTTTTATTGATTTTGGATTGTTAAATCTGAAAATCAATTTTTGTCTTATTATCAAAAAATTGTTGTCTCTTGAATTTCTATTATTTGCTCCACTTCAACACTTTTTTTTTGAATTCTCCCCGCTTCATTTACTTGACAATTGGGAAAATTTCGTCCAACCAAACTTAGCACTATCATCTGCAAATTTAAGCCCTCACCATCGTTGCTGAATCCCATCACTTTTTAGTCCATCTCGCGGCCAACCAAAAGGCCAATATTTGGTTTCCAGAATTTCAACCATCCTGGGCTTTGAAATTGTTCAAATATTTTCTGAGAGGAAAACACCTGCCAGAATAATTTGATCATGCGGAAATTATCGCCAGTGGAGTTTTCATGCATAACAGACATTCCCAATAATATTTTTTAGTTCAGTATGAATGTAGAGCCGTTCTACCATAGTTGAGTTAATGGGTACATTCGTTTTTATTTTTTGATAATATCTTCTAGAGAAATTTGTACTGCTACTACAACATCAAACTGAACAAATTTCGTGGTTCACGGTTTTTTTAGTATCTTCATGAGTTGAATCTATTATATGATAGAGATTTAACAAATGCATCGAATGAGAAAATAGTGCCAGTGTGAGCCAGCCAGCCTACCTGCCTACCAGCGGGAGCCAACTAGCCAACAAGATGCCAACGTGAGCCAGCCAACCAGCCTGCCATTGTGAGCCAGTCAGCTAATCTTCCATTGTTCATTGCCAAAGCTATGCCACCTTCTCAGAATCAATGAAACTCAAGACACAAGTTTCACCTTTCACGCCAACCAGATTCGAACTCTAGACCTCAGGGCATAAGATTACTTTTTTTTTTTTTCCATTAGTCGGACATCTGATTCAGCTGACAAATAATTGCAAGATTTGCATGGCTGAAAACAATACAGTTGTAGAGATCAACCTCGTAGATAACCCTGATCTCATGAGACTGATTTTGCCAATAATAGTTCTTGTCAACCTGTTTAATGACAACCTTGGCCATTTTGCAGAACTCTTTCTTTAGAACTGATCTATGGACAGAATCCACAGGCTTGTTCAGTTGCTTTGTCTTTTTTGTTGCAAGCACAACTGCTAGATCTTTGCTAGCAGGTGTAATAGAAATGGTCTTGTCATTTGCCAGACCTAAATACTTATGAGTGCAAGTTGTAAAGATTGTTAGTCTCTCTGCTAAACTAAACCTTGGCGCTACTATTCAATTTTATAAAATACATTGCAATTGGCTCAATAAAGTAAGAAAAGGGATCATGATGAAACCGGTTTCCAACCTCCTGAAGGGCCTCTTTTGTGTGCGAACAATTGTGGATTTTCCAAATGTATATAATTTTATGTAATGTTTTATTATTGGAGTAATAAGGATTTTGTAATATTTGTGGAGTACTAAGGTTATTTGTAATTTTTTGGAGTAATAAGGAGATTTTTCTTTGTAATTTGTTTTTGGAGAGATAAGTGTGACATTGTAACTCAAAGTAATTTTACTTTGAGGGGGGGTAACTTTTTTTTTTTAACTAATTTTTTGCAAGAGCATCGTTGTAACTGTCAAATTTTGAAAGTTACCTTTTAAATATTTGAGAAATTGACTAGAGCCAAGTGCAAAGCTCAATCATTTTTCTCCTGCTTCAACGACTATACGAGGGTCAAGGCCAAGCCCCTATAGATCATTTTTTTTGTGTAGTGTGTTGCATGTTATGTTGCCGATCTTGACATTTTTTTTATTCTTGGTGCGAAGCTTCAATGCTACTATGTCAAAGTTGATTAATTTGTTTTCTGATTCCCACAAACTTGAAGGTACAAAATCCTATAAAACATGGCACTGCCTCATTGAAAGCACTCTCATTTACAATGAATTATGGAAAGGTATATGTGATGGTGATATTAAGCCAAATAAACCCACAGATGCAACTGCAATAGCAAAATGGGAAGTTAAGAATGCCAAAGCCTTAGCTCTTATTAAATCTTCTGTCAATGATGAAATGTATGTCCATATAGAAAATGTTATAGATGCATGGTCTGCTTTGAAAACTTTTAAAAACCTCTTTGATACTCAGCCTGAATCAAAGAAATTTGATCTACAATTAAAATTACTGCAACAAAAATTAACTGAAGGAGGTGATGTTCTCAAATATATCTCAAGACTTAAAAATATTAGGCAGGAAATCATTAATGCTAGTTTTTCAGCAATAGATGATAGATTTATGGTCACAATTGTAATTGCTGGACTTCCTTCTTCCTACACACATTTTTTGGAGACTCTACAATTAACTGGGAAATTAGAGAAACTAAAGTTTGATGAGCTCTGCAAAATGTTGACCCAACATGATAAAACCCTTGGGAAGAAGAAGAAAGTTGGTGAAGATGTTTTTTTCACAGAGGCCAACACTAGTAAATCATTAGTAGATAGTTCTCGAGGCAGTGGCAAAGGAAATTTCAATCAGAATCAAGCAGCACATAATGTAAAAAGTCGAGGTTGAAGCCAAAGCAGAGGAAACAACTTTAATAGAGGCAATAGTTCAGGAAGGAGTAATTTTCAAGGTAGAGGAAAAAACCAAGGAAGAGGTAATTTTCAAGGACAAGGAAATAATAACCAAGGGAGAGGAAAATCTCAACATAGAAGTCAAAGCAGAGGCAGAGGACAATCTTTAGGAAGAGGAGGAGACTTAAGTAAAATTGTGTGTCGAAGATGTAACAAAGTTGGACATTATGCTAAAGATTGTCGAACTTATCTTAATAAAATTCCCAAGTTTCAGCAGCATTCAACACAATTTGCAAATGATCAAGATGATGATAACTCATAATATGTTTTTACTTCCTCACCAACATCACAACTTTCATCCCATATTAGAAGTGATTATGAAGATGCCTGGATCTTGGATTCAGGGGCAACTCAGCACATGACTTGTCGACGTGTTTTGTTTTGGAATTTTCAAGATTGCCAACTTGATTCCATTTTTCTTGCAGATGATACAAAACATACTCCTTATGGAAAAGGAGCAGTTAAAGTTTTCCTCCCTGGCATTGGAGAAAAAATGATTTCCAATGTATGGTATGTACCAACTTTTAAGAAAAATTTGCTCTCTTTAGTCACGATTCGACAAGAAAGACATCAGGTGATTATGGAAGATGGTTTAGTCAAGATTAATTCAGTCAAACAAAGCTTAAAAATTGTCATGACAGGTTATGAAGATGGAAAACTGGTACGAATGGAAGGGACAATTATTCCAGGGCATTCTGATTTTGTAGGGGCAGTGACTATAGGTATTTCACCTGTAAGACTATGGCATGTAAGATATGGACATTTAAATTTTGAGAGTCTTTCTCAATTCCAGAAACAAGGAATGGTTAAAGGACTTCCCACTTTCAAAAGGGAAAATGTAAAATGTGAAGCTTGCATTTATGGCAAACAAAGTCGAGAAAGTTTTCCAACAAGTTCATGGCGTGCAAACAGGCAGCTACAACTAGTTCATAGTGATGTTTGTGGACCACTACAAACTTCATTTGGTGGTTGCAAATATTTCTTACTATTCATTGATGATTTTAGTAGAATGACTTGGGTTTACTTCTTGAAGAACAAGTCAGAAGCATTTGAGAAGTTTAAATTTTTTTTCCAACTTGTTGAAAATGAAGTCAAAGAAAAGATAGGTACTCTTAGGACAGATAATGGGGGATAATTCACTTCAAATGAATTAAAAAATTATTGCAGTTAAAATGGCATAAGACGACATCTTACTAATTTTACACTCCACAGCAAAATGGAGTAGTCAAAAGAATGAATTGCACCTTGTTAGGAATGGCAAGATCCATGTTAAATTTCAAGAGGTTAAGTCCAACATATTGGGCAGAAGCAATACATACAACTGTCTACTTAAGAAACAGATCTCCAACTGCTTCTTTAGATAGAATCACACCTTATGAAACTTGGTTTGGTTACAAACCTTGAGTTAAACATCTTTGAGTTTTTGGATCAGTGTGTTATGCCTTAGTTTCGAAAGAAAAATGAACTAAACTTGACTCAAGAAGTTTAAAATGCACAATGATTTGCTATTCTGATGAGAAGAAAGGGTACTGTCTTTTGACCAATGGAAAATTTATTGTGAGCAGGGATGTAATCTTTGATGAAACATAAATTAAGAGTGCTAAAGAAATCGAAAGTCTTCTTGAAAAGTTAGAAACTAAAGGCAGTTGAAGAAAAGGAAATATGCAAAGTCAACCAACTTCACCAAATTGGTATGAACTTGATTTTCCTTCCTCTGAAGATGAGTCATCCAGTCCATCTACTTCAACAAAATCATTTGGGTCTTCTAGCAACTCATTCGGATCTCCAAGCAACAACAGTTCTTCTGACAGTGATTCTCCAGACTCTTCACCTGAATGACGAACATCAATTTACATTAATCCCCTTTACAATGATGGGGGCTTCTCAGAATCTCAAACAAGTGAGCATCAACTACCAAAATGGGCAATTCAACTTTTGAAAGATGTAAAGCCTGATGAGCAGAATAAAACAAGCACCAAAAGGTCACATGGAAGTGAAGACAATTTTTCCTTGATAGCAAATGATTTTACTGAACCTTCCACATACAAAGAAGCAGTAAAACATAAAGAATGGCAACAAGCTATGCTTGAAGAATATCAAGTAGTAATTGATAACAACACTTGGAAACTTGTTGATTGTCCACAAAAAAATGGGTTTACAGAATTAAGTATAATCAAAAGGGAGAACTTGCAAAGTATAAAGCACGACTTGTCACAAAAAGTTTTGCGCAGCAGGAAGGCATTGGTTATGAGGAAACTTTTGCTCCTACCGCTAAATGGAACACCATCCGATTAACACTTGCATTGGCCACTCAGAAAGGATGGAAAGTTCATCAAATGGATGTGAAAAGTGCTTTTCTCAATGAGGATTTAGAGGAAGAAGTGTATATGACACAACCACCAGGTTTTGAAATTGAAGGGCAAGAACATAAAGTCTGCAAATTGATCAAGGATTTATATGGGTTAAAACAAGCTCCCCGAGCTTGGTATGCAAAGATGGATGACTACCTCAAGAAATTTGGTTTTCAACGAAGTGAATTTGATGGTACTTTGTATGTGTGACAATAGGGAAAATATCTGGTAATTCTTGTTATGTATGTAGATGATTTGATCATTACTGGCAACCATGATGATCATATTGCACAGGTGAAAAAGGAGTTACATGCAAGTTTTAAGATGATAGATTTGGGATTACTTCACTACTATCTTGGAGTTGAAGTCTTCCAATGTCCACATCATATTTTCATTTCTTAGAGTAAGTATGTAGCAGAGGTTCTTCAGCGATTTCGCATACAGGATTGCAAGCCCGTTCTCACCCCATGGAGCAAAACTTGAAACTTTCAAAATTTGAAGGGGGGAAAGGTGGACAATACTGCTTACAGACAGTTGATTGGCAGCTTGATTTATTTGACAAATACTTGCCCTGATCTATCTTATGTAGTCAGTATTCTTTCACATTTTATGCAGGAACCACGAGACAACCACTGGAATGCAGTGAAAAGAGTTCTTCAATATATCCAAGGAACAAAAGATTTTGGTCTTCTTTACACAAAGACTAAAAACTTTGTACTTGGTGGATATTCCGATGTCGACTTTGCTGGAAGTATTGATGATTGAGCATCAACATCAGGTTATTTAATGAACATGGGGTCAACAATAGTATCTTGGAGTTGTAAGAAACAAGCTACAGTGGCCACTTCTTCAGTAGAAGCAGAGTACATTTCAGCATGGGAAGCAGCATGTGAAATTGTTTGGTTGCACAGAATTTTGCAAGACTTGGGCGTTTCTCAGGAAAAAACTACATCATTATTCATTGACAGCCAGTTAGCCATCAAACTTGCTAAGAACCTAGTTTTTCATTCAAAGACAAAGCATGTGGACACCAAGTATCATCATATCAAATCTCTCATTGCCAAAGATGTCCTTAAGCCAGTTTATTGTCCTTCCGAAGATCAGATCTCCGACATTTTCATGAAACCACTTGGCATAATAAAATTTACTAAGTGTAGGGATGAACTTGGTATCTGTTGTAATGTATCTTTGGATCATAGGGGGGAATGTTAGATGATCCAAAAATAAAATATTATCATAGGTTATAAAGTTGGAATAAAATAATTATTAATTTAAGATATTAAATTAATAATTATTATTCTAGAATGTTTAATTATTTAATGGAGACATTTAGAATTAGTATATTGTTGTCACAAGATATGACTCTCCAAATGTGTCGTATCTTAGGCTCCATTTTAGGAGATTAGTTAGCTAGTTGTTTTGAATAGCATTTATTGTAAATGGACACTTGTTATTTAATAAGTGATCCATAATTAGAGGTATTTAGGACATTGAGCTTATAAATAGTTCATTGCAAGAGTGTTTTGTTGTTCAGGTGTAAACTCTTGCAAAATCAAATATGTAATTGTTTTTTTTTTCTGATTATTACGTGTTTGAGGACACTTCTACCTTTACGAAGGCTTTGAATTTTTCAAATTATTCATCTTTATGCTTTAGAAGACCTATCCAACACATTCTGGAAAAATCATCAATGAATAATATAAAGTATTCTTCTCCACGAGGTGACTTTTTCCTTGATTGTCCACATAAATCAGTATGAACAAGTTCGAGAGGCTTACTAGTTGATCCTCCTATTTTAGGGAAGTGCGATATGGTTTTCTTACCGAATTGACATGATTTGCATATTGTATTTTCAGGAATGCTGATATCAGGGAGATCACAAACAACCTAGAATATGCATGCTTTTCTTATTTGAGAAAAGCTTAGATGCCCCAATCTTCTGTGCCATAGCCAGTGTTCATCATTTTTTCTTAGATAGCACTGTTGTTGTCCTCCCTTGATTATGTATAGGTTGTTTGGAGTTCTTGTACCTTTGATCATGGTTTCTCCTGTATCAAGCTCATGAACAACACATCCATTTGATCGAAACACTACTTCATTTCCTTGATCACACATTTGCCACTCAACAGGTTATGCTTTAAGCCATCAACATACATAACATTTCTAGCTTTAACTTTTTCTTTCAAGAAAACAGAGCCTTTACCTTTTATGATAGCAGGAGTGTCGTTTCCAAATGAGACACTCTTTTCATTTTCTAAGGCATTATATGAGTGTAGTTTTTCTTTGTCACCTGTCATGTGTTTTGATCATCCACTATCGATGTACCACTAGTTTTCTTCTCCTTCTACATACAAGGCTATATTGCATATTTCTGCTTGTGGTTCTTTCTTTCTCCATATTTTTGGATTTTTCTCCTTTTGAGATATTTGCCAAAATTTGTTCCTACATTCAGATTCTTCATGGCCAAAATTGTTACAGATTGAGCATTCTATTTCATTTTCAAGCAGAGAAAAGTTATTACAGGAACTTTTCTTGATCCTTGTCACATTCCTTTGATTTCATGCTTCTCTAGTCATGATGGTTTTGTAAGCAACACATTGAGCAACTTTGTGTCCAAAATTATGACATGAGAAACATTGACCATTAAAGAAGTTCCTACGATTATCGAATCTGCTGACTTGGTGATTGTAGTTTCTATTGATATTCATCTTTGAAGCAAACTGAGTATGATTTACCTGAGGTTGGTTGTGGCTTATGTTCATCCTTGAAGTAAATTGAGCCTGTTTTACCTGGTGGTCTGCTTTATGCCTTTGCTGACGATTGTCAAACTGTTCACTGCTCTTTGCTACATCAAGATAGCTTTTAATGGAGGTTAACGACTTATGTGCTTGAGATGCTTCTTCAGTATATCGAAGACTTGTCTTTATTAGAGGAGAATGTTGTACTTTGATAATTTCATTTAAGGTTTCTGATCCTTTGGCAAATCTAAGATTGAGAGCTTTTGTTTTCTCAAGATCCTTTCTTAGACCCACAATTTCACATTCTAGTTTTTCATTGTGTTTTTCTATGTCAGCAAGTTGGTATGTCAAGGTATCTATAATCATATTATTTTCTTCTAAACAAATTTTGAGTTTAGATATTTCTTCATAAAGGTCATCTTCATCTAAAGCATCCAAAAAAGCATCATCTTCATAAGCCATCAGAAGTCTATAGTCATTACTATTTTCATCTTCATCACTATTTGATAAACCATCACTAT